>APFE030367413.1:187514-198813 GCA_000404065.3 Pinus taeda
ATATATGATAATAATAAAACATATTCATTAAACTGTAATATACTAACATACATTTTTGGAAAAAAGAAACATAATTTTCACTTCCTACAAACAATGTTGCAAGTTTTAGTGGCCATGTTTGTCATGGTAGGAGAGATTAATGTTTTCTCTACCACTTTTGTCAAGCACCAGTTTTGCCAAGCTATCAAATTTATTTCTTATTCCAAAGAGTCCAACTGCAAAATAAAAAAAAACACATCAAGTTTGTTTACCCCAACATGCCAACAAGTAGCAAGCCCAAACTATATAATATAATGAAGTAGTAGGTATCCCAAAGGCCTGAAGGGGATCTAATGGAAAGAAGTGACCATTGTCAGAAGCCTTCCAATCAATATGTAAATATATAAATGTAGATTTATTATTATTTTAATTGGAAATCTTCAATTAAATAATAAAATTTAATTACGTCTCTCCCAATATAATTTCATTGTTTTGAATTTTTTTTTGTTATATCAGAAAAACCAATATTAATGGAGATATCGCTATTTTTTACTAAATTTTGTGAAGTGACTAAATGTAGCTTTAACCATTCAACTTAAGATGTTTTTTACAATATAATTTCCTAAGTCTATTTAATATCTTCATTATCATAAAAACCAACCTATATCCATCTTAACTCCACATCTACCACTCTTAGAGGGATGAAATCTATTTATACCTCTCAACACTTGTAGACCCGAAATTATGATGGATCTAAGCTGATAGAATTTCCCCTTTAAATATTCTATGCTCACATGAATACCATGGTATTACCATGGCTCAATACCATGGGTTATCGTAAACTTGGAGCTTAAAAATTAATATTAGTAATTTATAAAAATTAATAAAATTAATAATTGATTTTTATTTATTTTATTATTTTAACCAAGTTAAAATGTTTAAGTGACATTAAATTACAAGATCCATTTTTTACTCTTGATCTACCAAGCCCTCAGAGGGATCAAATATTTTTCACTCTATGCTAGTTTGCATATCACGATATTTGATCCCTCTGCGCACTTAGTAGATCCAGAGTAAAAATGGATGTATGCTGGTTTAATTCCCCTTTTAAATAGGCTACATTCCACGTGAATACCGTAGGTCAATACCATGTAGCATCTTTATTTTTATTAATACTAATATTAGGGTTAATAATGTTTTTTTCCATAGTATTGATAATAATTTGGCTCATGAATTTGGCCCATAGGCTTCACCTAAATATAACGCATTTTTTGAGAGTTAGTAAATATAAGGTGACTTATGGAGTAAATATAAAAAAATTGTTTTATTTATTTACCATACCTCTCGTTTATTTATATTTTTATTAATTTACCATACCTCTTTTATAAATATGGTATTTGGCCCATAGGATTCACTTAAATAAAACCTCTTTTTTTTAGCCTTCTTAATAGAAAGAGGGTTATGGACTAAATATAAAAATAGGATTTATTTATATACCATACCTCTAGTTTATTTATATTTTTATTTATTTACCATACCTTTGAAGTATAAAAAGATGTTTTATTTTATTTACCATACCTCCACTTTATTTATATTTTTATTTATTTACACCCTTGTGTGTTCGTAAATATAAGGTGACTTATGAAGTAAATATAAAAAAATGTTTTATTTATTTCCCATACCTCTCGTTTATTTATATTTTTATTAATTTACCATACCTCTTTTATAAATATAGTATTTGGCCAATAGGATTCACTTAAATAAAACCTCTTTTTTGAGTCTTCTTACATAGAAATAAAGTTATGGACTAAATATAAAAAGAGGTTTTATTTATTTACCATACCTTTGGAGTAAGTGTAAAAAGAGGTTTTATTTATTTATCATACCTCCAATTTACTTATATTTTTATTTATTGGGACCAAATACAACCTCTCAAACCACCTCCCAAACTAGAAAATGGGCAATTGCAAATGAATTTAACATCGCAAAATAGAAAATCGAGCGATTGTAATGGAATATAACCTCCCAAACCAAGAGAATTGGGTCAAATGAGTATTTTCATAGTTTATCCGCCCCTTTTGTTTTGGGCTAAAATGAAAAAAAAAAAAATATATATTATATATATACTATATAGAAGATATATATTATTATATATATATATACATATAATAATATATATATATATAATATATATATAATATATAAGTTGGGCTAAATATATGAAATGGGTGTTTTATAAAATTTTGCCCCTCTAAAGTGAAAACCCCTTAAATTTTTCCCTTGGGCTCAAATTCGCCCCTAAAATTTACTATGCCTATAATAGTGTCATTCGATTAAGTACATCATCGTATGGGTCACCCATCATCATTGTGCCAAAGAAGGATGGGACTTCGTGGATGTGTATAGATTACAAGGCGTTGAACAAAATCATGCTCAAGAATAGATACTCCTTGCCCAAGATAGATGATCTGATAGATTAGCTACAGCAAGAGAAGTACTTCACCAAGCTAGACTTGAAGTTTGGATATCACCAGGTTTGATTCAAAGAAGAAGATACCTGGAAGACCGCCTTCAAAACCAAGCAAGGTTTGTATGAGTGGTTAGTCATGCCATTTGGCATATGTAATGCACTAGCTACATTTAGGAGATTAATGAATGATGTATTGTGCCCTTTTATAGATTCATTTGTTATTGTCTATTTGGATGATATATTGGTATATAGTGCTACCTGGGAAGAGTATATTTCACATTTGACGCAGGTGCTAGAAACATTGAAGAAGCAACAACTATTAGAAAATCTCAAGAAGTGCAAGCTTGCGCAACAAACTTTGGTGTATTTGGGGTATGTGATTGGTGGAGGAGAATTGAAGATAGATCCTTCCTAGATGGAGGCCATCATGAATTCATCGATGCCTAATAATTTTTCTAGGGTCAGGAGTTTCATCGGGGCATCACAGTACCTAAGGAAATTCATAGCCTCATTTTCACCGGTAGCAGCATTGCTCCATGCCATAATAGCAAGTGGCAAGAGTTTCTAGTGGGAAAAAGGTCAGCGTAAGGCTTTTGAGGAGCTAAAGAAGAAGATCAGTCAAGCACTAGTTCTCGAACTACCAAACTTGCAGCAACACTTTGAAGTGGAGACAGATGCAAGTGGGTTTGTTATGGGAGTTGTCTTGATGTAGGGAGGAAGGTCTGCATGCTACCATTCTGAGGTATTTCATGGGACAGTTGTTAACTACCTTACCTATGATAAGGAGCTCTATGCCATGGTGCAAGTTGTGAACAGGTGGAAGCACTATCTAATGGTAAACAAGATAGTAATCCACAATTACAGTACTTGCAGACCCAGAGTAAGCTACAGGAGACTAGACATTATAAGTAGATGGGGTTTTTACAACAGTTTCATTTGGTGAACAAGTATAAGAAGGGTAGCACAAACAAGTTTTATGACTTGCTTTCAAGGACACCCACATCAAAGATCACAACTTTTTGGACTCTTATGCACATGGAACCATTCAGCCATGACGCATACAAAGAGGCATATTTAGAGGATGAGGACTTCAAGGAGGAGTATCAGTAGTTCCAAAGTCAAAGTCATGTGCACGATGGTGATAGCAACATTGACTACCATCTCCATGATGGGTTACTCTATATGTTGGATAAGTTATGTGTTCATAAAGGTGAGTGATTACAGCTGATTATAGAAGATCACACCTCCAAGGCTGTAGGGCACTTTGGTGTAGGGAATATCGTGGCTAACTTGCAAAGGTATTTGTATTGACCCAAGATGCAAGAGAAGGTAGCTAGGCTCATAATAGGATGCACAATTTGTTGTACCAGAAAGCATAGTAAAAGGAAACAGGGTCTATATCATCCCTTACCTATACCTACTCATCCTTAGGAAATAATTTCCATGGACTTTGTGGGAGGCTTACCAAAAACTAGGAAGGAACATGACTACCTATTCGTGGTAGTTTACAAATTCATCAAGATGTGTGTTCTGATGCCCTATAAAAATGCCATCGATGGGAAAGAAGTAGAAAACTTGTTCTTTGGACAGGTTTGATTGCACTTTGGGATACCAAAGGGCGACATTTTAGACAGGTATACAAGATTTCTCAATGCATTGTGGGAGAAGATGGACACAAAGATGAAGATATCTACAACATTCCATCCACCAACATATGGGAAACTAAAAGTAGTCAACAGGGCATTGGTGTAGTTTCTGAGGGGATACAACCAGAAGCATCTGAAGACCTGGGATGAAAATCCGGTATATATAAAACATTCTTACAACAGAGCAGTCCATACTTCTACAACATAGACCCCGTTTGAGACTTGTTTTGGATATTTTCTACCTTCACCTTTGGATATTGCATATGGGTAGCGAGGAGGAGTGAGGGAAGATCTTATAGGAGATGCTTTGAGCACTGAAAAATTTATAAAGAAAATCAAGAAGATCCATCTATAGGTACAAGATACACTACAAAAGTCGCATGAGAAGTATAAGGTCAGGCATGATCAACACAGAATAGAGAAATCATTAAAGGTAGGAGACAGAGTATGGATACAGGTTAACAAAGAGAGGTTGCAGGGGCCTAATAAAAAAATCAAGGCTCTGAGGTATGGTCCCTTTGAGATATTGGAGAAGCTGGATGATAATTCATATCGACTCAGTTTACCACCATATATGTGCATTTACTCAATTGCGAATGTGGAGAATTTGAAACTCTATAAGCCTTCCATGCTAGATCAGGAAGAGGAACATTCCCTATCTTATGTGGAGGATTTGGCACCAGATACCCAGGAAGAGTTGAAAAAAGATAGAATATTCAAAAATAGGTCCAAAACTACAAGACAGGGGCAGCATGACCTTTGGAATATTGGGTTGAAGGGACAACTTACAGGAAAAGCTAAATGGTACACCAGAGAGAAGGTTGAGAAAAAATTTCCTCGCCTCATTCAGTAAAAGCTTTTGGGGACCAAAATGTCCCCAAAATTTGGTGTGATTTAGACTGGATCATTATATTTTTTTTCATCCATCTCGATGCATTTAGAGTGGAAAAAGTGAAGGAATCAACTCAGAGGACCATTTTTACTGATGGGACCTAGTTTGGCAAAATGGGGTTTGAAACCTTCTCGGAGCGTTTTGAGGCATCAAATGATGTTTTTTGGGGGTAAAGCTTTGCCACCTTAATGCACATCTTTTCATGTTGTTCTACACATAGAGATATTTCCAATGATATAAGAAGTGGGTCAATCAGAGTCTATATGCAAAAGTTATACCACTCAAAAGTTGACCTTCCTGTTTTCACATGACCTATAGTTTCAAAGGATACCCTATTGGCCCCCACTATTCATGGAAAAGGGGCCAGCCACATGTTTTTGATTTAAAATAATTTAGAAGAGTCTATATTGTAACTCTAGTTAAGATTTGATGTAATCAAACTTAACCACTAGTAGGCTATCGAGTTGTGTTATAACCAGATCACTAGGAGGAAGAGGCATTACATTATTTCGAAATAATTTTGTTCCATATTTCAGTAAAGATAGTCAGGAGAGATAGGAGGTAGATCACTTAGAGAGGATGTGTGGACTATAGTAGCCCACGAGCCACGAGCATTACTTCTTTCTATATGCAAACCTTATTTTCCAGACTGAGAAAGAGAGTGAAGCAACCTCACCTTCTAGCTAGGTTTTCTTTCGAAAGGGTTTCCCAAAGCATATCTTATGTCTTATGTGTGTGCATGAGCTTATTTTTTTGTTCTCTAGTTTTCTGCATAATTTTCATTCACATGCATGCACTAATTACAGTTAAATTTATAGATCTATAAGTTTATTAAAACTATTATAGTGTAAAAATTCAGAATTTTAATATATTATTATCAAATCTGTTGTGACAAACTGTCCAATGGAATATCCACAAAATTTTGTGTATCAAGCAACCACAAATAGAGGAGCAGAGAGTGGAGACATCCACTCAAGACAAACCATCTAGAGAAGGGAGAAAAAGAACCAAGGAAGCTGATATATTAGTGCAGGATGTGAGGGAGAATGTGGGAGCTCCTTCAAATTTTCTCAAGCAAAGGACGTCACTTGAGAGGTACACTAGCCACATGGCTCTAATGAATGAGCTTGTAGAAACTTAGCCATACTATTTCAAGGAAGCAGTTGAACAACCATTTTGGGTTGATGCAATGGTGGAAGGATACGAATCTATCATAAATAATAGCGTTTGGGAAGTGGTCCCAAGACTAGCAAATAAATCAATTGTGGATTCGAGATGGATCTTTAAGGTTAAGCATGCAGCAGATGGAAGCATAGAGAAGTATAAGGCTAGATTTGTCGCCAAATTATTCTCTCAAGTTGAGGGAATTGACTATGAGGAAACCTTTTCTCCTATAGCAAGGTATTCATCCATTAGATGAATTCTTGCATTAGTTGTGCAGATGGGGTGGAAGATCCACTAGATGGATGTAAAAACAACATTTCTCAATGGTGTTATTGACGAGGAGGTGTACATAGAGAAACGAGAAGGTTTTGAGACATTTTATTGGGAGTCTCATGTGTGCAGACTCAAGCGAGCATTGTACAATCTCAAACAGGCACCGCGTACTTGCACACCAAGATCGACAATTATCTCACTGGTTTGGGCTTCACCAAAAGTGAAGTGAATGCAAACATCTATCATATCTTGGTAGAAGGTAAATTTCTTATCATTGTTTTATATGTTGATAATTTAATATTAACAAGTGATGAGAACTTGATCAGCTCTTGCAAGGAACTTGCAAAGCAATTTGAAATAAAGGACATGGGTCTCATGCATTGCTTGCTCAGGTTGGAAGTATGGCAAGGTGATGGAGAATTGTTTGTATCTCTAGGCAAGTATGTCAATGAGATAGTACAAAGATTCTTCATGAAGAGTCGTAAACCCATGGAAACACCTCTAGCAACCAACTGGAGGAAGGAGACTGCCACTTCAAGTGAAGAGGTGGATGCTACCATTTACTGGTAGTTAGTGGGTTCACTAATGTATCTTGTGAAAACACGACTAGCTATGTGTTATGTAGCCAACCAGCTGAGCCAAGATATGGTTAGTACAACCAAATTATATTGGAAGGAAGCTAAGAATGTTTCACAGTACCTAAGAGGCACTACCCAGTATGGATTATGGTACAGACAGGCAAAGCGAGTAAAGTTGTGTGGCTTCACAAATTCAGATTGGCCAAGGAGTCCATCCAATTGAAAGAGTACATCAGGTGGAATTTTCAGTGTTGCGTCCGCAATAGTTTCTTGGTATAGCAGGAAGCAAAGATCTGTGGTGCTCAGCTCGGCAGAAGCATAATACATGGTTGCAAGTCAAGCATCATGTGAGGCGATCTGGATGAGAAATATACGTGTGGGACATTTTGGTCAGATGATGGATCCAAATGTGATCTATTGTGATAATCAAATTTGCATTAATCTCTCTGAGAATCTGGTATTTCATGATTGATCAAAGAATATAGATATCTGGTATCATCATTTACAGGACTGTGTGCAGAGGAGAATAATGTTGTTACAATACATTTTGATAGAGGAACAAGATGTTGACATCCTGACAAAGGATTTTTTAAGAGGGAACTTCGAGTTCCATGGGTGCAAGATAGGGGTAGTTGATAATCCATTTCTTACTAAGAGGGAGTGTTGAGAAGTGCAACAAGAAAGTCTCAATCTAACTTTGCCTTGGTCAAATTGAGAAAATTTGAATTTCCACATTCGAAGACAACTTGGACACATTTAGCTTGTGTAACATGGCTCTTGTCACTTAGTTCGCTCAATAAAATTGAGTTAGAGGGCTTGGAGTTTATTAAGCATGTGTGATTGCTAAATTTTAGTAATCCAGTTCAATTATATCTAGTTGTGTTCAGTTAAACTAGTTCTAATAGTTAGAGGAACTAGTGGAAGGTCAATTGTGGAGTGCGACAGCAGTCTAACTCAATGATCATCGAGTTAAGTTATCAATTAGCCTAAAATAACTAATGCATGCAGAGAATTCATGTTCACGGATGTGGTGGAGATTCCATGGTAGTGTAACAAGCAATTGTAAACTAGTTTGAGTATACAATGTTGCATGCAGTCATATGATCAAACCTTGGGAATTGTGCAATCAATTGGACGAAAAATCCTAAAAGATAGGGGCTAATAATCTAAGAATTGCACAAGGAAATATAGGCTCAAGCAGAGGCATAAATTGACTAAGACTAGGTCAAAGCTTTTCATTGAGCAAAGAGATAGCCTTATTCACTTGCAGGTTGTGCTCAGAGTGAGAAAGCAATTGTAATACATATCTATTCATCTGATTAATGAAAAATGATTTGAGGGGTTTTTCCCAGTTGGGTTACCCTAGAAAAACAACTATGCATGTGTGTTATTTCTTATTGCATGTCTGAGATTGTTGTTCTAGATTGTGAATTGAATTCCGCAAATGAGTAGAGTATAATTATGTCCCTCAATTTAGATTAAAATTTCTTAAGCAAATGCAATTCTATCCCCAAAATTTCTACAATAATGTTGAGTGTCATGTAAGTTAGCCATGTGAAATATACATGGCCAAATATCTAGTGGCTTAGGTTTATTATGGGGCACCCTCATTGTTGAATTTCAACAGCTGGAGGGGAGGGAGGCACAGTGGAATTTGCACCCTGTTGATCATTTTTCATTAGAGAAATTTTAAGGTCTAAAATGGGCATCAAAACAAAAATGTATAATCAAAATCAACTTTATATGAACCAATAGGATTAAAGATGAGTATGTCAACCATGGGGGATGATTCACCATTTTTGGGTAAAATGGTAAAAATGTTAAAAAATAAATAAATAAATAATTTTTTTTTGAACTCGTATATTCAAATTATCTCCCTACAGTTGTACTCAAAATTCGAGTGGGAGCACTCATTGGATGTGAAATTTTATTTTTCATTCAATGAGTACTCATGTTGCATACTTTATATGGACCCTACTACAAGAAATACATGAAAAATGTTATTACAATCATGTTTTTCATATATTTCTCATTTTTTTAGTAGTAGGGTCCATCGAAAGTATGCAACATGTGTACTCATTGGATAACGAATCGAATTATACATCTAACGAGTGCTCCGGCTGGAAATTTGAGTAAAATCATAGGGAGATATGTCGAAAATACGAGTTGAAAAGGTAGTTTTTTCCTTTTTCCCTCTAAAATTTGATGATGTAATCTAATCTTATTTTATAATTTCCACTACTATTTTATTATATTCTTAAGAGGCCCATTTTAGACCTCAATTTTTCTCTAATGAGATCAATGATCGAGAATGATCACAACCCTCTCCTCCCCCTCACGCCCTTGTGGTCAATGTTTAATGGGAGGGGGGAGCATGGCTAGGATCTACAGCAAAAGACCTAGTCAAGATCAACAACGGACATTAATTGTGCCCACCCCCTCCACCCCAAACTTAAAATTGTCGATGGGGAGGGGTCCACATTACCATTGGTTTGGTTAAGGTAGTATAGTTGACATGTGATAAGAAAATGACTTAGCATGATAGGTAGATAATTGTGGCAGAGCCACATCAACATAAAGGAACATGTAGTGTTGACATGGTAGCTTGCATGGACAACTAAGGTAGTATTCTAAAGAGAATGGCATCATCATAATGTGATGTATGTCGAGCCTCGAACCTTGGATCTCAACACTCTTAATTGAGTTTAGCATAAGTTGGGTGATCAAACATTTGAGCATGATATGACAAACACTAAGTGGTTCCATCTACTAACAATCCTAATAGAAGGGATATTCTATGACAACTGCAACCCCGTCATACTACCACGACCCTATTATAAAAACATCAAAGGTCATGGACTGCTTACAAGTATGAGGCAACCCTATAATTTTTTAAATACCACATATTAATTTTAAATTAAGAATTGAATGAATTATGCATCTCCCTATTCAAATAGTTCATTTAAGTGTTGCATTGAAATATTTTTAAAAATATAAGAATTATGGACCTTCCTCATCATCAAAATAAAATTACAAGGTTTTTTTTTTTTAACTTTTAGTTTATCTCTCTACAGTTCATATAAAATTTTGCTAGTCCACATGGATATTGACATTTTTATTTATTATTGAAAGTAAGATTGAAATATTTTTACCACATCTTTTTCATACCAAACATGTATATTGGTTTTTGTTTTTTATTACAGCGAATATTAGACTTTTTAATTGAAGGAATATTTTATTTCTATATTCAAAAGACACATATCAACTCCATTTTAAATACAAACAAAATGATATATTGACCTAAATATTGAGTTATAATGAAAATCTAAATAAAACTTATAAATAAAAATAAAAATTTAATATTATTAAAATAATACCGATTATAATCATTTATTTAATATTATATAATATAAATTAATTAATTTATCCTCCTTTTCTTCCCATAAACTAGTCTCAACCTTTAAACTCTCAAACCTTTAAACTTTCAGTGACTCCGAAGCCAATTATGCTGGTGCGCTTTCAATGTACCGGAACGGTGGACCCGGAGAAATTTATCCTAGCGGTCCGGGGTCACCTTCTCTGACGTTTTAGCGATTCTCTGTTGCGCTACCGAGGCCAATTCAATTTTAGTGGTATTTCCTCCTGTATTTTGGATTCTTCCAACGAAGCAGAAAAATTGGTTGGACAGGTAAAAGTGGCCGGAATTTGGGCAAAATATTTTCAAAAAAAATTGTAGACACCGTATTTGAATTTTGTTTTTATGGTGGAAATGGATTCAACACCATCAAAAACGTCTAAAACACCTAAAAATTTAAAATTTAACAACTATATTACAAAAATCATTACTAAATTTTCTCTAAATATAACTGAAATTTCCATAACTTTCCAAACCATTCTTACTGCTAGTTAAACTGCAGCCTACTTTTCAAACAATTCTTCCGGCTAGTTAGACTGCAGCCTGTATTTTTGTTTAGCGGTGGTGTGGTACACCACCCACAAGAGAGCGTCAGCAGACGTTAGATTGAGGCCCACAAAATGGTCCTCGTGCGGCTGTGCATTACCTGTGGCAGAAGATTTGATAGTGGATTTTCCCAGATGTCTTGGAACAATGTACAGAATAATGGCGGTAGCTACAAAATAGCAGAGAATTTAACTAGTGATTTAATATTTAAGATTGTCTGTGACTTTGAGGGCTTTTGCGGCAAAAGATTTGGCGGTGGATTTACCGTAGATGTTTTGCAATAATGTATGGAATAATGGTGATGGTTACAGAGAATTGAATTATTGTTAGTGATTT
>APFE030367413.1:227615-263032 GCA_000404065.3 Pinus taeda
ATATTTTATAGGTTCAAGGTTTTGAAGATTTTTCTAGACTATTTTTCATTCTAATTTATCTAGGAATTTATTAAAATCACAAGTTTGAATTGTGAACTATCCACAATTTAAGTGCTCCCAGTTTTTCATGGTCATGACTCTTTAATCCCCTCTTTCCTAAAACAAGAATCCCCTTCTGACTTCTAACTTATTGTCAATGCATTGAAAGTTGATGCAGGGGATAATTAAAGCGTTCAATAAGAAGGAGAGAAGCCAGACCATTAGTATTAGAATAAGAAGTCGTTGGGCATGGGGCAGAGTAGAAGCAGAGATTGTAAGAATTTAAGGAACGAAGAGAACCAACATAGGAGAAAATCCCAAACAAAGCAGCTAGCCCAGCAAGCCTCTTTAAGACAAATTACAGGTATGAAAAGGCAGCCGTGAAGAAGATAAACCAAGACACCAAAGCCAAAGGACGAGTGAGGGAAGAAAACCACATGAAACAGGAAACAACGGAAGTTGAAAAATAAAGAGGGAAATGTGGTAATTACATCCGAAATAGCCAGAGGAACATAATAATGCGAGCCCGTTAACATTGATAATATGCCACCCTGCAAGACCCTGCGAAGGTTGTCTACAGCATGGAATGAAATGCCACCCCGGCTCGTGATTGAAAATTATGCACGGGAAGACAGGCTGAGATTGAACTCTCTAGCCGCATTCCAATTCCATATACCCACATACTCACTGTGGCTTGATCTCTCAACCAAGTAAAGTATGGTTTCTTTTTTTCAATCAAGCAAAGTATTGTTTCTATGGTATTTTTTCTTTTTCAATTAAGCAAAGTATTGTTTCTCATTGAGTTGAGAAACTCATATAACAACCTATAATGTGTAAGAGTATCTTTCAATCATCAAAATTCAAATTTTACTTTTATCAACTAAAATATAAAAATCTAAATTCATAAAAAAAAAATACAATTAAAGAAATTCTTTAATTGAATGGATCCGTATTTAAATCTATGCTGGTGATAACAAAAAATTGTCCTCCAGAATAGCTTATTGGGTTTTCAGCAACTTTGTTTTCAGGGTTTGATCATTCATAACCATCAAACAGCCACAAAAAACCCTAATCAATCTCTTTCAAATGTAGTTGTCTATAATGAGACTTTTTGGAAGCCTTTCCGGTTGGTTTTTCCGGTCAAAATCAGGCAGCAATTTATTCTAATAGCAAGTTTGATAGCTAGTTTATGCACAATCAAAGCGTCCTAGGGGTTTTTCAGGGTGCTGAATCCAAATATGCAGTTAAAAAACCATTTTAACTGCAAGATTTAACCTCAATTTCTTCGCCGGATTCCGTCACCGGAATCTCCAAAAAGTCACATTATAAACAACTCCCTTTCAAATTAATATCACAGCTCTTCTGTAGTTTGATCTAAATTTATCATTTAGCTGATATTGAACCATATTTAATTCGTTTCTAGTGCTTCGTTCGTGGTGTAGGACTCGAACTTCGAAATATTTTAAAATCCAAAACATGGTAAATCCCTAGCAAAAATGAATCTTTGATAGAAAAAAATTAAAATCCAAAGCATGGTGAATCCCTAACAAAATGAATCTTGAACACAATTATATTAAGTACAGGATAGGATGATGTTATCTCATAGAAAAAATTAGAAAAATGTGTTTTATATAAAATATTGAAAAAATTGTCTCAGTTCTGTGATCCATAATGAATTAAAAAAAAAAAAATAGAAATTACATAGTAGAATTTTTGCTCCTGATGATTAGGCATCTCTCCAAAACATAAAATAACTATTACAATGCTCTCAACTTTTAGCCTTTGTTTTAAGCCAATTATGTTGGTGACAATTTAAAGGGTGTTTTTTAATTATTGGGCAAATTATGTTGGTGATAAATTAAAGGGTGTTGCTTAATTATTGATAAGTTTTAGATTTTTGACTAGAATTTGGCCCAAAAAAAAAAAAAAAAAAAGTTAAATATTGGTTGTTTAAAATGAATTGTAATTTAAAATGAGTTTTTGACCTTCATACATGGAAAATCTAGTAACCACTTGAATTGTGGTGAGTTAACTCAAATTTGTGATACCAACAAATCCATACTAAATTCTAAGCAAATTAAATTCCAAAATTGTGTAGGCTATTTGTTAGATTTTTTGGAAGATTTTCCTCTAACCTAAATTCACTGTAATTACAAGTTTAATTGGTCAATTCCTAGAAATCTAACTACCTTAAATGTATTTTAGGGAGCTGAATCTATGTAAGCAAAAAAAACAGTTAAAACAACACAAATCAAAATTTAACAGCCAATTTTTTAACCAAAAACTCTATAAATCTTAGAAATAAACAGGCCAGGAAAAAACCAAACAAGTCCTCTAACAGATAGACCCTGGCAATGCAATGTCCGCGACAGTGGGCACGTGCAAATATATCCTAACAGCGGTCAGGGGTCACCTTCTCTGACGCTTTACGGATTTTCTGTCGCGCTACCGAGGCAATTCCAGTGGTATCTCGTCGTCTGGATTTAGTTTGACGGTATGTGGGACAGCATCAACAAAAACGCATTAGCAAACGTTTGATTGGGGCCCACAAAATGATCCTCGTGCGGTTGTTGCAACTTGCGTGTATGGTTGTTCATGTGGCAGACGATTTGACAGTGGATTTACAGTCGATGTCTTGCAACAGTGTTCGGAACAATGGTGGTGGCATTGGCTTAAGTTGTCTCTGCCGAAAATTTTCTGTTACGAAAATTGCTTTAGACGTACGTCCCCGACGGGCGTGAGATAGCTTGATAGAGTAGAGCAGGTTGGAATTTTAAAATAAATTTATTTGTTAAATTTAATGATTTTTAAGTTCACTCAGGTTTGGTCTGTTGGCTGGTGGACAATTTGTTAAGTGGTCCATGTCGTTATGCAAGTCACAAGTTCGAGTCTCGTCTTACTTGAGAGCTATTTTTATGAGGCAGTTGGTGGAATTCAACCCCATGTAACTTGAGTATGATACCACCGTCATTGCAGATTCGGCTAGTGAACAAACCAGCCTGCCATAGGGCATTAAATGACTGGTTAGCTGCATGCCCTTTAACTTTATAACACACTCCGTTATTTTTCATTTATCTCGTTATGCACGCGGGTGTGTTATAAAATTAAAGTGCATCCAGCAAACCAGTCATTTAATGCCCTATGACAAACTAGTTAGCACTTGCCTTAAATTGAAACCAATACATTCTTGACCGGATCATTTATAAATCTATAACCTGGAAGCTTGCAGTCCGTAAAAATCTCCCTCTCGACAGTCCACCTCCGGTCAGTCTGAATTCCGTCGCCCTCCCCAGTAACTCGTACAAGTACGTAGCGAGTCGTGTAAGTGATTACCAGCACTTGTACCGAGGAGGTAAAGAAGGCATGCCACCGCAGGACCGCAACCTGGATCTCGTCTACGCATGCCTTCTATAGACAATCCACTACCAAATTTGAATTTGGACTCAGTAAATAAATGGGTGACTTTATTTATTTACGCCACGCACAACAAGATTTAAATTTGATATGTATTTATCAGTTTTACTTTATTGTTTATTTAATCATCTCAGTAATTAATTTTTAAAGTAATATTTTATTATTTAAATTAAATTAATATTTTGTTAAGTGTATGTGTTTTTCATGGTTAAATGTGTATATTTTTTTCTAAGAAGTCACACGTGAAGAGGGGTAGAGTATGTATGTTTTAGTAGATTTAACAGTTAAATAGTTGCGTGGAGGTGGGTCCTTTGTCCCGCAAATAATAGAGTCTCATACACCAATTTAGTATGTAGCTTGATCATGACCTTAAAATTGGATAATAATAATAATTATTATTATTTAATTTTTAGAATTATTATATTTATCTTCAAAATAAAATGTTTCAAGTGTACTCCAATAAATTTAAATGGATCTAATGATTTAGAACCTATGTTATTTTTGTAGGAGGTCACATGTTCAAATTTAGAAGGTAGAATATTACACTTTATAAGGAGAAAGAGTATATACACCTTTATACACTTTAGTAGTCAAATCACTAATTTGGTGTCTAGCTCTCTTGTAATACCCCTTGACCCGGTTAATGTACTTATATGTACAAATGATATTTAGCCTCTTGAGCGAGATGCATGTGATTAATAGGCTAGTGAGTCAAGGTTTATTTTGGGGGCCTGGATGCCCATGTATATATGTTTATATATTTTGGGGGGTTAGTGTGTCAGGGGATATATGTCGTTAATGGCTCTGAGGCCAGAAAGCATGGAATCATAATCATAACATAAATATTATACATTTATTAATAAAATAGGTCCGTTGCATACCAACTCCATAAAAAAGAGTATGGGGGTGCTCAACTTTAGGGGGAAAGGGTAGTAGTTCTGATGTGAAGTATTTTTGTCAAAAAGGCACTAAGGTCCACGTGACTTTGAAGGGTGCCACATGGCAAGATATAGCCATGCATATATAAAGTATTTTTCCTGTAAAGGCATGATATTCAGTTATTCGTTCAGTGATCAGGGATGGATGGATTCTTATGAGCCTTCGTGACTGTGGATTATGGCTTAGGGAGTGGAATCAATGGATTCACTCATATAGACATGAAGTTTTGGTGGAACTTAGATTTGGTGACTAGTCATTGAGCCCTGTGCTTGGGATTTGTAACTAACTAGGAGTTATTTTGGTTTGGCCTCGAAGGGTACCTAGTAGCCCTAAAGAACAACAACAGAGCATGGATTCCATGAGGCTGAGACCATTCCTAACTGGTTGTAAGGTGCCCTAGAAGGTGCACATTGCCGAGTGACTACTAGCTGCAAGGAAGGGTTGCTCCACTTGGGTGCAGGTCAAAAGGAGCATAACCCTCTGGTTGGAGACTTAAGCTACTAAGGTTGGTACCTTGGCCAGAGCATGTGGTATGATACTCATTGTACAGATTGTTTCCCATGTAGTTGAGGACCAAACTTGGGGGTGAGCCGCAGTTGAGGGTTTATGAACCACATGGTCTATGGCTAGGTGGAATGCGGAAGGCCTACAACTAGTTTGTCTTCTATTTCATATGAGTGTCCATGAACAGTGAATTATACTTATGTGCCATGATTTTTTAAACTCTAGCCTTGGTTTGGTATATGTTGTTAATTGTTATTTTCGTTATGCATAATTAATATGAATGAATGCTTGAATGCTTGTTAATTAATGTGTAATGCATGTTTTTTGGGTTTTGCATGGAATATGCATGTAGGAATGCATTGCATGATTCACAAGTTAATGTGAGGTATAGGCATAAACCATGGTAGTGCTCGTACAACTAAATTATCATATATAGTAGGGTAATAATTGAACACAACAGATGGATCATGCACTGGTGTGGTCACAAGGGCTCTAGTAGTGAGATACATTTTGGAATCGTACCAGGGTTTTATGGTTTTGTTGGAAAAATCATAGTTCCCAAGTGGTGTTTGTTATTTGTTGGTTGGGAGCATTACATGGTGGTATTAAAGCCCAAGTCTCGGCACTGGGCCTACATGGGCTGAAAGAATTCTTACAAGAAAATTTATAGGTTGTTCGTCAACTAATTGACATAATTTGCAAGGGTGGAAACAGTTAAATCTTGCAATTCAAGATGAGATCCCTAAAATCGTGAATAAACAGGGATTAAATTGTGTTACCAAGTGGAATTATGGTAATTATGTGAGTTAGGGAAGAACCAAGTGCTAGAAAAATTCCTAGTTAATTCCTTGTAATAACTCAAGAAAAACCTAAGAATTTGTTCTAGTTCAATAAGGTAGAAAATGCTTGTGTTTGGTGGTCGAACTTGGCTTAGTTTGAGAAAGTCTAGGAGTCTCGATTTTCGGTGTGAATGGAAAGAGTTTTATTTCCATTGGGCCAAACCACAAATAGACTAGACTTGGCTTTATATAAAAGATAAGTGGACTTGGATGTGGGGCCATTCTAGACTAGGGACCCGAGAGCCTAGGGTTTTTAACAATTGAGTGTGCTATCAGATGTCTAGGTATGTTGTAGTACAATTCAGTGTGGAGGTTTGGGGCTCTAGAGTCTCTAATGGAATGCACGATTTCACTACTCTGTAGGTCTAGATGTCGGCCAAGATCGGACTAGTGCATGGATAAGAGTAGTCCAGAGATGCAAATGTGGGGTAGGTTTGGATGTGTCGCAACAATATTAGTGTAGAGGTCTAGAGGTCTGAGATCTTAGGTGGAGTGCAAATGAATGGGGGTAGGCATGTCCGAATGTGGGCTTGGCCCAAATTTCACACGTGATGAAGAATGGTCTAAGGGTCTGAGGTGTGGACTTCAATTTAGATGATAAAACATAAGATTGGTTGGATGTACAAAATTTCCCCAATAACGTGAAAATGTTGCATTGCAAGCTATGTATTGAGCCTAAGTAGGTTCAACGTGCTAAAAAATGGTAAACACATGTGTGACATGTTTTAAGAAGACTCTGGAAAAACTAGTTTGGGCCTAATATGAACCGAGGAAGGAATTTGGCATAGGGGAATGGAAGCATAGGCACATAGGGGAAGTTTGTATGCCTGAAAAAGGCTACATAACATCATTACATGCATATTTTATTAGTTTAGGGAAGTGAAAGACTCCAAAATTTTGCTAATTTGTCTGAAAATTAACAATTTTTTCGAGTTATTTGCTTGCATGGCATTTTTTAGGCCTTAAACGACGTTTTTACGTGGCAAAACATAAGGTAGCTAACACACATAAGATGCAAGTAGCTATGGTGCAAGAAGAAAGAGCTCAGAGAGACCTTTATAACAGTATATTACAATTGGAAATTAGAGTCGATATGAAAGATTTATGACCGAAACAATAGCAAGAAAAAATGGGGCAAATTGGAATTTTAAAGGGCACAACTTAACAACCAAGACTCTGATTGGGACACAAAAGTAGTTAATGGAAAGCTATGGGACATTAGAATCCCAACATTGAGTCAAATTTGGAATTTTAGTATATGATTGCTCAGGAAATTAAAAATAGTGTGTTTCGATAGAACATGCAAATTGGGGTAAATAAACCAAAACTTCCCGAGGCCATAACTTTTAGCCGAGATATCAGAATTCCACAAATAGGCAGTTAATAGAAGTTTATTGATGAGGATAACACATTGGTAGACCAAGAATTTTGAAATTGGGTGGTAACTTAGATAAATTCCTCCAGAAAGATAGAGGGCTAAAAAGGGAAAAGTTCAAAATGAGAACCAGAAGTGCAAGAGATGCTTAGGGACCTTATAGTGAAGAAGAAGAGGTCATGACTATGAACATTAGCATGGTCAAATGGGCATGGAGTGGATTGTCTTGAGAATGGAGATTTAGAAGAGACCATGAGAAGTCTCAAAATGGAGGTACTCGGCTTCAAGGATGACAATGAGAGGCTAGTGAAGGAGAAACAACAATTTAACAACCAAATCTTTCATAATCTGAACAAAATTAATATAGAATTGAACTAGCAGATTGAGTCCAGGTAAGAACATGGGTATGATGCTAGAATGAGGAAAAGAGGTTCTAGAAGCTCAAGCCATTCCAGGAGTGTAGCTCGGGAACATTATCACTCAACAAGGAGGTCAAGCAAAGGGGCTTACACTACATTAGAATGAGGTAGCATCCCAAGTGTATCACTAGTCAAAAAGTCAAAGAGAAGGTAAAACACGGATGATTTGTAGGGGGGTCTTAGAAAAACTAAACCTCCCACATTCAATGGGGAGCATAAGAAAGGAGAAGAATCTTAGGCTTGGCTATTGGGGATGATAAACTAATTATAGATGTACAAATATTCCTCGAATTTGGAATCCATAATCTCTATTTACTACTTGAAGGGAAAGGCCAATTTATGGTGGGAAAAACTACAGGAGGTGAAATACCTAGATGAAAGGAATATTTCTAAAGGAAATATTTATCAAAGCGCTACTATGAGAGAAAGATGCAAGAATTCTATAAGCTCAAGCTAGGGAACATGACCATGGGGGAGTGTGACCAAAATTTCACTGAGTTGTTAAGGTATGTGAATTTAATCAAAGATGAAAAAGTCAAGATACAGAGATATGTGAGTGGGCTACCTTCTTTTTATGGTGACAAGCTTAAATTTGATGAACTGAAAACCCTATATGAAACCATGAGAAAGGAAGAACAATTATATGAATAGAGTAAGAAAAAATTAGTCCTTCAAAGAGGTCTAGATATCAAGAAGAGGAAATTTTCTGAAATAGAGGAAGAAAGGATTTAAGCCCTCACAATTCAAGAATACTTCACATGTAAATCAACAGACATCACCAACCCTTAATGAGCCAAGAGTGGGTGATTTTTCAAACCAGAAACCCAAGTTCCATCCTATTAAATGTTGGAGATGTGAGGGAGATAATAGATATAGGGATTGTCCTCATAGAACAAGAAAGATGAGGGTTGTACACAATATACAGACAGGCTGAGCACCAGGCACATATGATTGAAATTGAAGGTAAGCTAAACAATCAACATATTGTTATTTTAATTGAATTTGGGGTTATTTATAGCTACCAAAATTGGTTGATAAATTTAATTTAAAGAAAACTAAACATCACAGGGCATGGTTGATATAGTTCGTTATAGGTCCAAACAGGAAAATCATCGAACTGGTGATGGAATGTCCTTTTAGCATGAATGGGATGACCACAAGAGTATAATTGAATGTAATTTCATTGGGTTCTTATGATTTCCTAATTGGCATGGACTAGCTAGAAAAGCACCATGCAGTTTTAGACTGCTACAACAAATATTTTATTTTTCTTGATAATCAAGGAAAATAGATGCAATTCCAGGGGATACCAATGCCAATATCCATCAAGGAAATATCAACTATGTAGCTGAAGAAATTTTTTAGAAAGGGGTGTCAAATTTTGTAGCTCACGTGGAGGAAGAAAATATGGATCAACAATCAAGTTTGTTGAATTACCTAGTATTAAAAGAATTTGCAAATGTATTTGTTGAGATTCTTGGATTACCTCCAAGGAGAGATATAGATTTCTCCATTGATTTGGTACTTGGAGCTGCTCTGATATATAATGTAGCTTTCAGAATGAGTATTGGAAAACTCAAGGAATTGTAGATGCAATTAGTAGACCTATTAAAGAAGTGATAAATATTCCCTAGTGTATCACCTTGGGATGATTTGGTTCTTTTTGTCGAAAATAAAGATGGAGCATTATGGTTGTGTGTAGACTTATGGGAATTGAAAAAAGTTACAATTAAAAATAAATATCCTTTGTCAAGGGTAGATGATTTATTTGATAAACTTCGGGGAGCTAAAGTATTTTCCAAATTTGACTTGAGATTCAAGTATCACTCTTTGTGGATTAAACTAGATGATATCAACAAAACAACATTTTCAATTCATTATGGTCATTGTGAATACGTAGTGGTGCCTTTTGGATTATCTGATGCACTAGGATTTTTTATGTGCTTGATGAATGACATCTTCATAAAATGTTTGGAAAAAAATGTTATTGTCTTCTTGGATGACATACTGGGATATTCCAAATCTGAAAAAGGGCATCAACAAAATTTGAGACTAGTTCTATAGGTGCTCAAGAATCATCAACTATATGCCAAGTTGACTAAATGTTCATCTTACCAGAGGAAAATGCAATGCTTAGGTCATATTATTTATGAGGATGGAACAATAGTGGACCCATAAAAGATTAAGGCCATCAGAGAATGGACAACACCTAAAAGTGTAACATAGGTGAGGTCTTTTATGGGTCTAGTTGGTTATTACATAGTATTTATTAAAGTGTTTTCAAGGATATCCTATCCCATCACTTCTTTCCATAAGAAGGGTGTAAAGTTTGAATGGTCAGTTGAGTGTGAAGACGCCTTTCAACATTTAAAGGCTTTGCTTACGAGTGCACCCATATTGAAAATAATAGATCTGAATGCAGAATTTCTTGTGTTCATAGATGCATGTAAGGAAGGATTGGATGGAGTGTTCATGCAAAATGGGCTTGTAATATGCTACGAGTCCAGAAAGTTAAAAGAGCATGAAAATAACTATTCTTCTGATGATTTGTAGCTAACAACTATTATACATGCTCTAAAAATGTGGAAGAATTACCTCATGGGAAAGAGATTTGAATTGCAAATTGACCACAGTGGTTTCAAACATTTGTTCAAATAACCAAATTTAAATGCTAACCAAATTAGATAGCTGGAATTGTTGGTTGAATATGACTATGAGATTAAATAAATAAAGGGGAAGGAGAATAAAGCAGTTGATTCACTCAACAAAAGGGTGCATTCTATAGGTATAAGTGCTTGTAGGTATGATTTAGTAATCATAGTTTTAGAATCTAGGAATTCGGACCAAAAGTGTGTGGAAATTAAGAGTAACCTCCAATAGGGAAATTTCCATCCAAAATACAAGGGATATGAAATGGGCAAAGATGCAATTCTTTTGTGTAAGGGTCAAATTTATGTGTGAAATGTACAGGATGTGAAAAAATTAATGTTAAAAGAAATGAAAAGATTGCTTTATGCTCGGCACTTAGGTTACCAGAAGAATATAACAAAAACTAAAAAGCAATACTTTTTTCCAGGTTTAAGGAAGGAAGTTGCTAATTACATAGACATATGCCTAGAATGTAAGATAGCTAAGGCTGAGCATAAACACCCATTTGGCTTGTTACAACCAATACCAATTCCTGAGTGGAAATGGGATGTAGTGTCAATTGACTTCATTACTAGTTTGCCCAAAATAATAAAGGTGCATGATTCTATAATGGTGGTGGTGGATAAACTGAGCAAAGTTTCCCATTTTGTTCCTGTAAAATCTGTTTGTAAGGAAGGTAACATAGTTGAGGTTTATATATGGGAAATTTCCAGGCTACATGGTTTGCCTAAGGCAATTATTTTAGATAGAGATCCAAAGTTTAAATACAATTTTTGGATGGGATTATTTAAAGGTTGGGTACTAATTTGAATTTTAGTAAGACATACCATCCAGAGTCTAATGGATATATAAAGAGAGTTAATCAAGTAATTAAGGATATGTTGTGAATGTATGTGATGGATAATCCATCGAGATGGGAGGACTACCCGCATTTGGTAGATTTTGCATAAAAGAATGGGTACCAAGCATCATTGAAGATGAACCCATTTAAAGAATTACATAGAAGAATGTGTAATACTCCCATGAGTTGGAGTAATCCAATGTTTTGTGAGTTGGAGTAATCCAATTTATAGGATTATGGTTGGCCCAAAATTTCTTAGGGATATGGAAGAATAGGTGGTGAGGATTACATAGAATTCGAAAGCTACCTAGGATATGAAGAAATGTTATGTGGATAGAAACATAATTAACAAGGAATTTAAAATTGGGAAGAATGGATTTTTAAAAGTAAATACAAAGAAGAGCTCAGTGAGATTATGCATTTGTGCCAAGTTAGCAACAAGATACTATGGGTCATTTGAGATCTTAGAGAGGATTGGCCCAGTTGCATATACGATTGCATTTCTTGCATCTACGCATGTACATGAAGTGTTTCATGTTTTTTTTCTTAAAAAATATGTTCCTAATAATAATCATGTAATTGATTAGCATATGATTCAAGTGGAGCCCAAGGGTGACTTCTAGGTCCAATCGGTGTGTATTTTGGACAAGAAGGTCAAAGTGCTCTAGAATTGAGCCATCGATATGGTAAATATGCAGAGGACCATGCTCACTCATGAGGGCACCACCTAGGAGTAGGAAGACATGATGGGGGAAGAATAACCTTATCCTTCTAATGAAACATAATGTATATATGTGAATAGATGATGTATTGAGGATAATGAATAAACAAGGGAGGGCGGGGGGGAATGTAATACCCTTGCTTTACCTAGTTAATGTAAACATATGTGCAAATGATATTTACGTTGGTGAGAGAGATATACATGATTAATAGGCTTGTGAGA
The DNA here is from genome assembly GCA_000404065.3 of Pinus taeda. Taxonomy (NCBI): domain Eukaryota; kingdom Viridiplantae; phylum Streptophyta; class Pinopsida; order Pinales; family Pinaceae; genus Pinus; species Pinus taeda. Next base: position 239,578 of record APFE030367413.1, read on the forward strand.
CGAGTTTTATTTTGTTGAGCTATGTGCCCATGTATATATGTTTATATATTTTTGGGGGTCCGTTTGTTCGAGAATATATGTCTTTAATGGTTGTGAGGCCAGAAAGCTTAGAATCTTAATCAGAATGTAAATAATGTAAATATATTAATAAAATAAGGTGGTTGTAGACCAAATCGATAGAAAAGAGTATCAAAGTGCTCAACTCCAAGGAGAAAAGGAAACGATTCTGATGTGATGTGTTTTGCTGAAAAAGGCACTAAGGCCCACATGGCTTTGGAGAGTGCCACATGGCATGATAGAGCCATGCATATATAATGTAAGTGTTTTACCTATGAATCCATCCTATTTAATGGATTTTTCAATGATCATGGATGGATTTTAGTGAGCCTTGGTGGTTGTGGATTATGACTTAGGGAGTGAAATCAATGGATTCACTCTAACAACCATGGAGTTTTGGTGGAACTCAGTTTTGGTGACTATTTGGGGAGGCTTGTGCTTGGGATCTGTAAATAATTAGGATTTATTTCATTCCGCTTGCAAGGGTACCTAGTAGCCGCAAAGAGAAACAAATGTTTCTGGAAGCCAAAGGGTTGAGATTGTCCTTGGCGAGATGTAAGGTGCCCTGGAAGGTCAACATTGTTGAGGGATTTTTGGATGCAAGGGAAATGGAGTGTGAACCTATGGGTTGAGACTCATGTTGTTTGGGTTGGTACCTTGGCTAGAGTATGTGGTTAGATATTCGATGTATAGATTATTGCCCATGGAGTTGAGGCCCTAGCTCGAGGTTGACACGTGGTTGATAATTTAAGAACCATGTTGTTTATGGCTTGGTGGAATGTTTGGTCTTTACTTACTAAGGTAAGTTAAGCTCCTAATTCCTTTATCAACCTCGAAAAGTACATTTAGAGATGCTCACCTAAAGTATGTAGATCTAGAAGGATCTAAGGTTCTAATGACAGCCTAGTGAATGAAATTAACAGTGCTCTCTTACAAGAGATCCTTCATTGTCTTTTCAATCACTCAAGCATCAATCTAGATAAAACAAATATTATGTAATTCTGATTGCTTAAGTAACAAAAAAAGAGTATTAATGACTGGTTAAAATCCTACATTCCCTTACAAGAATATTGCTCAATAGAACTTTTCCCAATCATAACAATACAAAGTAATTTCAATAAAAAATTAAATCTCATAGTGAATAAGATGAGTAATGTTGCAACCCAATAACAGTTGAATATTTTTACAAGAATCACCTATCAAATTGAAAATTGAATTTAACAACTACAATCTGAATCACTTTGAAATAAAACCAGAACTATCTTCAAAGTCAAAGACAATAAGCAAATATGGAAATTGAATGATAGCAAGCACACATATCAATTTCAAGATTAGAATTGGTTGAATCCTTTTACAAGGTTCTTTTCACAACGAATGCAAGCTCTTTTCAATTGATAACTCTAGTAACAAAACCTTTACTTCCACACATAAAATAACTTCTAATTTTCGAATTTGAATATACAACTAGTATGGAAACTTGAAAACAAAGTGTACCAACGTAGTGATGAGGGCCCTTCAACACTTCACAAGCACACTATAAAATGATTTAGAAGAGTGTAACTACTGGATCTTGAGACATAAACTTGATGATGAAGTATGTATTAAGTCTAGAATAAAAAATGCACAAACTGTGCTTTCATACGTTCACAATCTAGCTCTAAAACATAGTCTTCTTCCATAGGTTATATATCATGAATCCTATAACAAAAGAAGCTATTCCTCCTCCATATTATCCTAACAGAATTCTATTAATTACATCCAAGAAGGTCGAATTTGAATTAGTTCCTTCATTTATGTAAAAATTCTCAAAATAGAAATTATTCTCTTCACAAAATCTGGAAATCTTGCTAAAGTGGCTAGGTTTGTCAAGCATTGACCGGACACTTGTTTCCTTCAAAACCAAAAGTGGATAGGTGATCCACCATCCGTGTACATTTTAATTCATGCCCACAATCTTCAAATTCGCTCACCTGCTGTGCAATATGTCAAACAATGGAGTATTTACAGGAAGTCACAACTTCTTGTAATTTTCTGAAAAATGTCATTTTTAACATAATAATTTCAAAAATTAATTTCAAGCTAAAAATAATGATAATGACATCATATCATTTATTTTCTAAGGATTATAGCTGGAATATGAAGGTTAAATGGTCAAAAATGATAATCAAAAGAGGATTTTAAGTGGAATGGATAGTCATAATTTGATACCAACATTCCCCCAAACTCAGGATTTTTCATGCCCTCATGCAAATAAGTTCTAACCTGTCAAATTCTGACTTCTACCTCTGCCTCTGCCTCTGCTTCTGCTGCTTGAAGTAAAGTGTTGATGTTCATTTGGGCTTCATACTTTGTCTTAAAGATTTGATACTTGGTTTTAATTGCTTTCTTTTGCTTGTAAAGTTTGTAGGCCTTCCTACAAATTTGCATTTTATAGGCTGTGAGTTTCTTAACCTTCTTTTTCAATTTTTCATTCTCAACTTGAAACTTCTTGCTTTGTATTTTGAGTGTCTCATTTTCTCTTTTCACTACTCTTTCCAAAACCTCTGGTTCCACACGTTGTTGTTGTAACTTCTCAACTTTCCTTTCCAGTTTTATTTTCTTTTTACGTGAGACTTTATGTTCTTGTTGCTCCTTTTCCTTGTCTTTACCTTCCAATACTTGTATGTAGTCATATTGTGCATGTTGTAGAACATCCTCCTCCTCCACCGTTTTCCCTTTTTGACTTAACTTAGTCTTTCTAGAATTTCTTGTGTAAATGGAGAAAATTTTATCTTGTTCAGCCCTTTCAGCCTCCTCCCTTACCATCCTCCTTATTCTGATGCTGCTGTTGTATGGAACATAGTTACTTAGTCTGTACTATGAAAAGTCTTCCTCTATAGCACCTACATCGATCACTAGGTCTGCATGTTGCTGCCCTATTGAATTATGCTACTCTTCTTGTGAATTTTGCTGCTTTGCTTGCTCCTCATCTATCATAAACTCATTAGCTACCAAGAACTTCTTCCAGGTCACATTTATCTTTTGTCGTTCGAATTCAATCAAGATTTTTATCAAACCAAAATGGTGTAGACTCTTATCCTTGTTTTTCCTTTGTTTTTGTATGGTCTTAGACATTTTAGTCGAACTTTGTAAAAGAAAATAAGGCAAACTTATAATGCAGTCCCCTCTTAGATGCATTAACAATTTTATATGATAAAGAAATACAATGTTGTATCTTCCCTCACAGGTTATAAATTTTTGAATAACATAAACAATTTCATCCCATGGATGAATAAGCCAACTCCTAGGAATCCCTGATTTCCAGTCAACTGATGATACCCTTGTCCTGGATATGAAATGTGTCCATGCTTTCTCTTTGAACTTCTTGGTTTTAAAATACTTTTCTCCTTCTGGGCTTATACCTATTTCTTGAGAAATTGTGTCTTTTGAGACCCTAAAAGACAAGTTTCCTAAAATGGCTCTCTCTCCAGTAAATGAAGAGGCAAACTCCCTTGTCATTTTCTCATTGTGCCCACTGTATTTTTTCTAAGAATGGTAGCCACTGTTTTACCCTAAAAATGTCTATGTAGTCCTTATGGTATTTGGAAGGGTCAAGTTGTTGTGGCTCTGCTCGGTTTTCCATGAGAGAAATTGTTTTATCTCCTGTTACCCTATGTGTAAGAAGAATTTACAGTTGTAAAAAGAATTCTACCATAGTTTGTAGAAAATTACTGTATTTCCCTTATGTTGTAAAAACAAATTTCACCAGAGTTACGATAAGAAAAGTACCTGGGCCTGAGTATTATGCGCATCTCTTATTTAATGGAGGATGCCACCAATAAAGTTGAAATTCCCTTCAACTGGTTCTGAAGGGTCTCCCCTGTGCCGTGGCCTTTTACTCGTATGTTGACATTGTTATTATCAACATACTAATAATGCTATACCCTTATGTAACTCAGAGAGGATTGGTTTATAACCTTCAGAATGGCAATAGCTCTAATTCACAACGTTTTCTACAGGTCCAAACTTCTACCTATACTTTGTGATGAATACAGTACTTACTTCTCCTTTTTATCACTGTGGTTTCATTCTTACTTCCTTCATTCATTACCTGTTTATGCAATGAACCCTCAATCTCTTCACGTAGCATACGCTTCACTGATAATCCCTTCAATGCCTTACACAAGGATTTTTTAATGATGGCCTACAGAGTCATGGCATCGGTCTTTGAATGATTAAATTGGGTTTGCGGACCATTATGATGTCTTCAGGTCATAAGAGCATTAGGTCATGATGATTTTGCTGAACTAGCTGTTAATCCTTACATATGATCACATACCCTTTGTCTATCAATTATGTTTTATTTTCTAGATTTAAAAAAAAAATTGTAGGTTGAAAACCATACAAATTTATAAATCCTTCATATTCATGACTTGTTCTATGGCTTACAAATTGATAAATCCTTTGTATTCGTGACCTGATCCCTTTCTTCAAAATTTGGTGCTTAAGTACACATGCTTAGTTTTGGTAGGTCTGTTGGTACTTATGACTATAGGTTGATTAGAAATGTATGTATATGATCAAAAAATAGGCTTTAAGGATCAGACCTTTAGGAATATATGCAAGGTGGAAGATAGGACTAATGTTCAGAATAGAAAATAGGTTATAGTTATAGGATATAGGTAAAAGAGTAGGACTGACTCCTACAGGATATAAGAATGAACGATATAGGATAAACTGGGTATTAAGAAACTAAAATCAATAATTATCATAAACCACCATCTAAAAATTGAAATTAATAAAAGAAATTAAAAATATTAAAATGATAATTCTTATAGCCCTCTGATATCTCTTTGTTTGGGAGCTGGCTTTTGTTGCTTGATATGTTCAGGCAGAATGTGATGGTGTCCATTTCTCTTTTAAATGTAGTCTCCTTCTTCTTAGTTGCAGTCCAATCTTCTTCTTCTTGGGTGCGGTCTTCTTCTTTGTTGATGCAATCTTCCTCTGAACAGATCCCGTTCTAATAATGTGCATAAAACAGGTCCCTTGCCTGAGAATGAGAAATTATGCATAACAAATCCCTTTCTGAGAATTTATATATATAACAAGTCCCTTTTCAAGATATGTTTTGAGTTTAAAATCAAATCCTTTTGAAAATACTGAACAACAATCATTTTTTAAGAATCAATTAGAAAATGTAAAGACAAATCTATTCCTCTACTGGAGATGAACTTAGGGAGATAGAAAAGAAAGAACAAGTTCAGATTTTCGTCTCCCCTACTGATGATTTGACTTGTCCTCAAGTCATATTTCTTTCAAAATCCTTTTATTTTTCTTTTTACACTAAGCTAAAAAGGAATTCTTACAAGCCAATTTCTTGGTTTTCTCATAAGAATTCGTGTTTAGATTATGCCATCTTTGGTTTTCACATCTAAACATTATTTTGTTTATATATATATTATATTATATATATATATATATATTGTTGAAAATAGAAACTATTTAAGGCTTGGATATTACAACTGACTGCTGTACTATCTGTACCTACTTTTGTTGTGATACTATCCTCATGAAGTTTTCTTTGTTGATAGGCTTATGATAGATCTTTAGCTTGTGTCCATTGACCAGATATGTCTATCCTTCTTGGTCAATTGAAGTTAATTTGACTAATCCATTCTCAAAGACTTCAATGATTTCATAAGGGCCCATCCAGTGGGTTGAAAATTTAGCTTTATAATCGTTGAATTTTGAGTCGAAGAGTAATGCTCAGTCACCAACTTGAAATTCCTTCTTCTTAATTAACTTGCCATGCCATTGTCTCCTTTGTTGTTGTATCATTTTTGTCCTTTGCACTGCGTCTTGTCTCATCTTGTCCGGCTGGTTCAATTGCATGATTCTTTCTTGTTGGGCTTTAGAGAGGTCTATTCCTAAGTTTGTAGCCAATTTATATCTATGTATTTGAAATTCTATTGGCAACATGACCTCTTTGCCATACACTTGGTGATAGGGTGTAAACCCTGTTGTGTTTTTCCAAGTTATTCTATATGCCCAGAGTGCTTCATTGAGTTTGTTTGCCCAATCCTTTCTATTTGTTGCCACTATTTTTGTCATGATCCCTTATAGTGTTTTTTTTGTAGATTCCACTTGGCCATTGGCCTACAAATGGTAGGGTGTGCTCCATCTATGCTTGATTTTGTACTTCTCTATAATTTCTTGAACCAGTCTTGATGTGAATTAAGTCCCTTGGTTAGTTACTATCTCTCTGGGTACTCCATATCTAACAAATATTTCTTCAAAAGGGAAATTGACTACTGTTTGTTTAGTTTCCCTTGCAAGTGCCTTTGCTTCAACCCATTTAGTCACATAATCGGTACATACAAGAATGTACTTCTTACCTTTGGATGGTGGATTGGTGGGTCCAACAAAGTTGAGAGCCCATTTTTCAAATGGCTCTAGATGCACTTGTGGCTATAGTGGCATCTCATCGGAAGTGGTTGGTCTGCCCATGTGTTGGCAGCTGTCACAAATTCTGACATACTTTTTTGAATCTTTGAAAATTGATGGCCAATAGTAGCCAAGGCTAAGAATTTTGTGTGTTATCCTCTTAGCTGCAAAATGGCCACCACAAGGTTGATCATGGCATGATGTTAGTATATCAATAATTTCATCCTCTCTAATGCATCTTCTAATGATCATATCATAACCAATGTAAAAAACATTGCCACTAACCCATGAATATCTTGCACTTTGTTTGATCCGCCTTTTCTTCCCCTTTGAACTGAAAGATGGTGGTACCTTTCCTGTGGACAAGTAGTTAGCTAAATCAGCATACCATGGAGTTAACACTAAAATTGCAAACAATTTTTCATCAGGAAATGAATCTTCAACTTGGACAGCTTCACCTGAATTTTGTAGTCTAGAAGAGTACTATGCTACCTAGTTCTCTTTCCCTAGTCTGTCTAATATGGTGAGATTAAATTCCTGTAGTAAGAATAACCATCTTGTGATCCTACCATTAGTAATAGGTTTGTTCATTAAGTATCTAATGGCGGAGTGGTCTATGTGAACGATGACTTCATATCTAGTTATATAATGATGAAATTTTTTCACCACATGTATAATTGCAATCATTTCCTTTTCCGTTACTGTATAGTTGAGTTCAACTGGAATCAAATTTTTACTGATAAAGTAAATGGCATAAGTTAAAGCATCTTATTTTTTCTCTAATGAAACCCCTACTACTGTGTCAGATGCATCAGTTGAAATGTGAAAAGGTAAAGTCCAATTGGGTCCCCTTAAAACTGGAGCAGTACTTAATTTCTCTTTGAGTTTCTCGAAATATTTTTGACAAGCCTCATTCCAATTGAATGTTACATATTTTGCAAGAATTTTAAACAAAGACAATGCTATCCTACTAAAGTTTTCAATAAATCTCCTATAATAACTTGCATAACCAAGAAATCTTCTTACATATTTTTGATTTGTTGGATTTGGCAATTTGACAATAATTTGTATTTTGTTTTGGTCTACCTTAATTCCCTCAAGATGAATATGATGTCCTAAGACTATTCCCTCATTCATCATCATATAACATTTTTCATTGCTTAAAGACAAGTTGGTTTCTATACATCGTTGTAAAACTTTCTCAAGATTTTGCAAAGAATTATCAAAGGAATCACTATATACTGAAAAATCATCCATATATACCTCAACACATTTGTGGATCAGATCAGCACAAATTGCTAATACTGCTCTTTGAAATGTTGTTGGAGCATTGCACAATCCAAATGGTAGTACGTTGTAAGCATAAGTTTCCCAAGGACAGGTAAATGTTGTTTTATCTTGGTCTCCTAAGGCTATGCTAATCTAATTGTAGCCACTAAAACCATCAAGAAAGGAAAATGACATTTTTCCAACTAATGTATCCAAAACTTGGTCAATAAATGGCAGTGGAAAGTAGTCTTTAAGGGTGACCTTATCCAGTTCTTGATAGTCAATACAAATTATCCATTTACCGTTTTTCTTGGGAACTATTACTAATGGAGATACCCATTGGCTGTCAGAAATGGAATAAATGAACTTTACTTTTAGTAACTTTTGCAATTCATCTCTTACAACCTCTTTGAGCATAGGGTTAATCCGTCTCTGTGGCTGCCTCACAGGTTGAATACTAGTGTCTGTATAGATATGGTGAGTGCAAGTTTTCGGGTGAATTCCCTACATGTCTGTGTAGTCCCAAGAGAATGCCTTTTGTTATTTGGTGAGCAAGTCAAGCAATTTCTTTTCCTGAGAAGTTTCTAGAAAGGACCTAATGTTTAATGTTTTTCCTGGGTTGATTTCTATTATCTTGCTTTGTGTGTTTGTAATGGAGTCGATTGGAAAGATTTCATAAAATATTGCTTTCAGAGAGTACATAGTACAAGTTTCCTGAAAGCTCTGTGCCAACATGTAATCAGCAGTAGTGTATTATTCATTTCTCAATTCTTCTGAAACATTAGGATGGGATATAAACATTTCCACTAAATCTTCATTGTTGTTCTCCTCAATATCATACATTTGATTTATGCTTAAAATAGAGTATATTTCTTCCTGATCATTGTACTTATCATCAAGCCATAAGTTTTGTGTTACTATTGGGGCTTGTGCTGATGGGTAAAAGGTAAGTTGTTTTCTCTCCATGCCTCTAGAAATGATCATGTTACCAGATCTACATCCAATGAATGCATCCGTAGTTTCAAACCATGGTCTGCCAAGTATGAGTGGATGTCCTCCTAAGTTTGATTTTTGTTGGAGGACTAAGAAATCAACTGGATACTCCCAAGAGTCCAGTGAAACAATTATATCTTCAAGTACCCCCTCAGGAATGACTTTAGAGCAATTGGCTAATTCCAAAACAATTGGGGTTGACTATAAATTTGTCAGCTGCAAAGTTTTCATTGTGTCCAATGTCATGACATTTATTGCAACTCCTAAATCAATCAAAGTGTTTGGAATTGAAATTTTGTTGATAATCGTTGTGACTCTAGGTATGCCAAGGTCAACATATTTTTCCATGGAAATGACATTTGATATCAAGCCAGCGAAATTGCCAATGACATGTATTGTTTGTGGATCAAATATTTTCTTTGCAAGCTTCTTGAGACAGATCTCTTTAATGGCTTTGGTGTAAATCGGAATATCCTTGATTGCATGGAGTAATCACATTTTGACATACACATTTCTCAATTCATCAAGAAAATCAAATTGTGGCAGTGGTGTGGGTAATTTTGGTTGAAGTAATCGTTCCGGAAATGGAGGTGGTTGTAGTGTTTTGATTTGTTGACCCTGTTATAGATTGTTTTGTGTTGGGTCACTTTGTTTGCTACGTGGTTGGTTTTCTTCTTCATCATTTTGATTCTATTTTTGTGACTGTGTTTGAACAGGTGGAGGTTCTTTATGCAGAGTTTGACCTGGCCTTAGTTCAATGTTTTGCAGTGGCAGAGTTCAGTACAATGGTCCCTCATCTATGTTGCAAGTTGGTTTATCTATTCAGTTGTTTGGGTTAGCTATGGGTTGAGCTGGTAGCTGTGTGGGTCTAGGAGGTTGGTTAGATGGTAGTTTTAGCTGAGGTGGATTTATTTGTGGAGGAGCAGGTAATGTTTGTTGAGGATTCTGCTATTGATAAGCTACTGGTTGCTGAGGGTATTGTTGTGGATATGGCTGAGAGTATTATGACTGATAGTGTTGGGGATATGGTTGAGCAAATGGTTGTTGATATTGCTGAGGTTGTTGTTGAGTAATTGCTGAGGAAAAGAATATATTTTCCATCCTTGTAGTGGATATGTTTGCTACTGTTGATTAAACCAATTTTTCCAAGGCATAGGAACATTCCAAGAAATTTGAACAGGCATGTTATAATTTGTTGAATTCGGATTTTGATACATACATGGAGGTCTTGGTTGCCATGGCCTTCTAGCTCCCATGAAATACATGTTCTCCATTTGTGCATTGACTTCCAAATTGTAATTTTGCAAAATTTTCATTTTTGTGCAATCCTCAGTGCCATGATTTTCTGTACAAAACCCACAAATCTGCACATTATCTAAAGGACATTATTTCAAAGCATGTTTCCATTTGCACTTGGGACAAAATATAGATAATTATTGCTCTTGTTCATCTTGTCTTTTCTTTTTTTTCAAAGTATCTATTTGGTTCCCCAAAGTACTTAGAAGGTTTGTTTTTAAATATTCAAATAGATTTCCTAGTTCAGCTCTAGTTATATTTCCTGTAGCAGATTTTGTGATCTTTGATGTCATAGCTCTTTTTCCATTTCTTGCCCTACTCCTAGAGTAATTTTGACACAAGTCAACAATCTCCTCAAAAGGTAAATTAGAAATATCCCCTTTACCCATGATATTGAGGTCATCTAGATACTCATCTCGGATGCCTTTAAGAAAAATTGTTCGAATAAGATCAATAGACATGGTTCTATGTTTTGATTTTTGTAGATTATATGAGAATCTTTCCAAGTATTCCTCTAAGGTCTCATCTTCTTGTTGATTCATTCTAAAGATGTCATCTTTAGAATATTTTGATCGACAGTAAGGTTGATACCTTTTCAAAAAGATCTTTCTCATGTCATCCCAATTAGTGATTGAATGTTCACCTAATCCCATTAACCACCTAAGTGCTATTGCTTTTAAGGTAGCAGGAAAAAGTCAAAGTCTATGTGCATCATCAATATATCCATAGGTTCGACATGCTATGTCAAATTCGAATAAAAATGAGTCCGGGTCTTCAGATGCCATACCATAAAAGTTTGGTAATACAGATGGTGGTATATTTTTCATTTTAATTTCCTCATCCATTTGCTCTCCTCTATCTTGAATTGGAAATTTAAATGTGGATTCCTCTCTTTCTGGTGGATTTTGATTTCCTCCAAACAGAGTATCATTTTGTTGTTCTTCTTCATTCTCCCTTCTTCTTCTCCTTTCTTCCATTTGTCTCTCATACTCTCTTAGTTGTTTAGGTGTAGGTCCTATGGATCCTCCGTCTTCAGCCATTGTAATTTTTGATTTGTCTAAGGTTTCTATCTCTTCTTCTTATTTTAATTCTTGAGGGAAAATTTGTTCATAGATAAGCTGTTGGATTTTTATACTACTCTCTTTTAATTTGTCTACTATATAAGTCTCACGTATATATCTTTTCTTTGCTTCATGAGCTAGTAGGATTCGTCTTTCAATGAGAGTGAGTCTTTGGCCTGATCTTTGTTTTTCCTCAAGTTTTTCCAAAGTAACTTTTCCTGTTGGTGTTGTGTACTCAGTCTTTTCTAATTGTTATGCTCCTAATGGTGGAGTAGTTTTTGGTTGGGGTTTTTTTGTGAATCTTCCTTTCTCATCCCTAAACCTAGACATAAATAAACACGACTGAAACTTAAATTTAAATCTATGTTTTTGTTTTTTTGTTGATTTTAAGTTTTTTTTTTTTTTTTTTAGTTGCACCTCCCTTGGCAATGGCACCAAAATGTTTGGTTTTTACTTACTAAGGTAAGTTAAACTCTTAATTCCTTTATCAGCCCGGGAAAGTACACTTAGAGGTGCTCACCTAAAGTATGTAAATCTAGATAGGATGTAAGGTTCTAATGACAACTTAGTGAATGAAATTAACAGTGCTCTCTTACAAGAGATCCTTCATTGTCTTTTCAATCACTCAAGCATCAATCTAGATAAAACAAATCTTATGAAATTATGATTGCCTAAGTAACAAAAACAAAGTATTAATGACTGGTTAAAATCCTACATTCCCTTACAAGAATATTGCTCAATAGAACTTTTCCCAATCATAACAATCCAAAGTAATTTCCATAACAAATTAAATCACATAGTGAATAAGATGAGTAATGTTGCAACCCAATAACAGTTGAATCTTTTTACAAGAATCACCTATCAAACTGAAAATTGAATTTAACAACTACAATCTGAATCACTTGGAAATAAAACCAGAACTATCTTCAAAGTCAAAGCTAATAAGAAAATATGGAAATTGTATGACAGCAAGCATATATATCAATTTCAAGATCATAATTGGTTAAATCCTTTTACAAGGTTCTTTTCACAACGAATGCAAGATCTTTTCAATTGATAACTCTAGTAACACAACCTTTACTTCTGCACATAAAATAACTTCTAATTTTCGAATTCGAATATGCAACTAGTAAGGAAACTTGAAAATAGAGTGTGCCAGCGTAGTGATGAGGGCCCTTCAACACTTCATAAACAAACTATAAAATGATTCATAAGAGTGTAACTACTGGATCTTGAGACAAACTTGATGATGAAGTCTGTATTAAGTTTATAATAAAAAAATGCATAAACTGTGCTTTCATACGTTCACAATCTAGCTCTAAAACATAATCTTCTTCCATAGGTTATTTATCATGAATCCTATAACAAAAGAAGCTATTCCTCCTCCATATTATCCTAACATAATTCTATTAATTACATCCAAGAAGGTCGAAAATTGAATCAGTTCCTTCATTTATGAAAAAACTATCAAAATAGAAATTATTCTCTTCACAAAATCGAGAAATCTTGTTGAAGTGGCTGGGTTTGACCAGCATTGATCGGAGACTTGTTTCCTTCAAAAATGAAAGTGGATACGTGATCCACCATCCGTGTACATTTTACTTCATGCCCACAATCTTCAAATTTTCTCACCTGCTGTGCAACATGTCAAACAATGGAGCATTTACAGGAAGTCACAACTTCCTGTAATTTTTTGAAAAATGTCATTTTTAACATAATAATTTCAAAAATTAATTTCAAGCTAAAAATAATGATAATGACATCATATCATTTAGTTTCTAAGGATTATAGCTGGAATATGAAGGTTAAATGGTCAAAAATGATAATCAAAAGAGGATTTCAAGTGGAATGGACAGTCATAATTTGATACCAACATGGAACATGGAAGGCCTATAGTTATGTTGTCACTGTGACAACGACCCTCCAAAACTTATGCTTGATCTAATTTTGAATCGTGCATGAATTTTCATTCCAAGCTACCCAGTGTCATCACGATGTTTTCTTGAATATCCTTGTGTTATGCCTAAGTGTTGTCTCCTTCTAAGTTGAAGTTTTCTAAGTGTCATCACCTTAACTTTAGGAGCATTTGCATCATCTTATCTAAATATAGGAAAATGCCTATCTTTTCTTGAATTAATAACTAACTTTTTTTGACATGCATTACACACACAAAAGCGGAAAAAACACATATTTTCTATGAAAAGTGCACTTTTTTGACAAAACAGTCACAAAGGGACACTATTGGATGAAATTGTGCCCTCCTTGAGCAAAAAAAAACTTCAAACAAATAGTGAGCACACTCCATGTTGTTATGCACTGCACCCTAGATGAGCCCAATCCTTTAACTCAGTGACTACGTCGTAGTTTAGCCCACTCCTTCAGCTTAGTGAATTTTCCCTCCAAGCTAAGGACACTCCTTGTTATCAAGAGATGTGCCCTCCTTATCCTCATGCATGCACTTTCCTTGATTGCATGTGGGTGCACTCCTAGGAATTAGGAGACCACTTGATCCAATTAACTAACTCACTCATCCGTTGACTAGTGGTGAGCATGCATAGCCTTGTTTTGCATTCAATCTCTTTATAATTAGCCGAGTTAATTAGTTATTTCACACAATCATTCTAATTATGGCTGAGCACACTTGTTTGAATCAAGGAGCTCCTCATCTATCTTCGTTACCAGTAATTTTTGCATGTCATTTTTCTTGGTTTCATTTGGTGTTTTTCTATCATTATTGTTTGCTTTGCTGGTTTTTTACCCATTATTCCTAGTACAAGTGTCATTTTGTCGGTCACATGTATTTTTTTTGTGATTGTTTGCATTATGTGACCTTTGATATTCTATTCATGATTGTGACATAGATTATAAGTACTTTTAGACCCTTCCTCTTAGTATTATAGTTATTTTATCTTGTTTCTAAACTTGAGCCACTTTAAGCAAGAGCACAATTCTTGAAGGGAAGGCTTCACTGCCTGAGAAAATTGTGCCCTCCTTGAGCACATGATGCATCACAAAGCAATGTTGTGCTTCCTTCAGCCTTTAGCTTGCACCTCACACCTTCCTCGGTCCCTCTCGAGTGAACAACACATTAGGAAGGCTCAAAGTTGACCCCTTCAACCTTGCACCGTCTCTAACTGTCCTGAGCGCATAGCACACTCACAATCAACAGTGAGCCCTCCTTCATCCTTCATATTGCACCCTACACCCTTGACATCTCTCTCTCCCTCTGCTTGAGAACATAGCACATCTTGAAGCCCCACTAAGTGTAATGACCTTGGGTTAAAATCCATGTAATAAAGTTAATAAAGGAAAAGTAATAACCAAGGTCATGGGACACTTGTTCCAAGCTAAATGTTACGTAAAATAGCCTAGTATGGGTGTTAATTTGGTTTATTATGGTGAAAGGAAATTGGAAAAGGCATTGAAAAGGAAAAGAGACATTAATTGGCATTTTATTTATGAAAATAATGGAAATTAGGAGAAAAGGAAGGTGAAAGTTCATAAGTTGCATGTGAGGAGGAAATGAAGGAAAAATAATGGAAATTGAAGAAAATAGAGGCCTCATTAATAAAAAGGCTTCTGAGGATCAGTTCACAACCTTTTTTCAATTTAGTTTTGGAGCTCTCTCTATATTCTCTCTACTCTCATACACTTAAAGTATTCTTGGATCACTCTAGCATTTGAGAAAGGAAAGCAAAGGAAGGACAAAGAAGGAAAAGCAAATATCAAGCAAGGAAGAGCGGGATCTAGTGGCTACAGTGGGATTACTTAGAGGTATCGAGTAGCATGTATGATTTCCTTGATAGTGTTGGCATGCATGGTACATTCATGTGTGTATGTAGTTCTCTTTTTATTAGTGTCATGGATTTTGTTAGGTGTGACAATGATTTTCAACCTTGCCTTGCCATGTCATGGTGTGATGGGATTTCTCCTATTTAGTTGAGCTGGATTGTCGGATGGTTTCGAAACTTAGTGGGGTGGTCTCAGGGGAGAAACACAAGGCCTAGGAATCCCTAGACTGGAGAAGGTGGAATTTTAGTAAAGCCTCACTGAGTGTTATAGACATATTTGGGCACTGCAACCCCAAACACATATGTCCATAAACCAAGGGCTTCTAAGACCCTAAAAGTGTTGTTTCATACCCTAAAGGAACAAGGTCAACTGATTACATCATTTCCTAGAAGTTTTCCATGAAAAACTACTCAGAACTGGTCAAAAATTGACCATCTCACTTGCTCCATGGTTAGGGTGCGATGGGCAAGAGTAAACAAATGGCAGAGCTAGTTTGCTAGGTGGAAACCCAAGGAATCTTGTAGAAACTGCTCATATGACACTTGCCTCTCTGAATTCGCCCAGGGATGAGTAAGAGATCATGAAATCTCTAAGTGGAACCAAGAACTATTAGAGAAATGACACTAATCAAAATCCCAGAAGCTGACTCACCCACCTGCAAATATCTATATATGGATCCCTCATCCTAGAGATCCAGAGGCTGGAATTTTGTATTTTGTAAGGAATTGTTGTTGGTTTCTCTATGAAACATCATAGTGTTGGGTGATCTAGCTTTTCATGAGGTGAAGAGGGCTTTCATGCTGGGAGGATGGCACTCGGTCAAACCACTGGGTTGTAATTCTCTCTTCTACTACTTTTATCAATAAAGTGATTTGAGTTTTCCTCCGTATTCTTGTATATTTCTGAATCTTGTATTGGTGCATGCATTTGTATGGTCAATATACATCTGATCCTATATTGATTATGGTTATAGATTTGATGGTATTATGTTGCTCTGACTCTACAGGTGTTCTTTCAAGTAGGACAAGTGAGGAAAGAGTGTCGAAGCTCTGTCAAAGGAGGGGGGAAACAAGCAAGGAGCCAAGCGAAAGATTGAGGTTGGTACTCTCTGCTTCTCTCTCATCTATCTCTCATAAAGGAAGACACAAGTAACTTTAGTTTGTTTATTTCTAAGATAGCTACCCGTCTTAGTCGGACTAGCAGCTTTGAATGGACACTAGTTTTCCCAGTAACAAAATGGCGACTCCGTTAGGGAAGCGAATAGTTTGATTGTTAGTCACTGTTGTTTTCTTTATAAACTACAAACGAAACCTGAAGTTAAGCCAGCTAGCCTTCAAACTACTTTTGGTATGCAACTGCAAAGTAGATCAACTCTACTTCAGTCAATCTCTGGGTTAGTTTATGAACTGAACATCTGACATGAAAACATCCTAAGTGCCCTCGTGGTAGCTCAAATAACCTCATTAGATAAGCTCCTATGCTTTGTGTTTACTGCCTATCATTAGCTCAGCCTAAATCCTTGAACTAAGCTGCAAACTGTGAGCAAAAACCAAGCTCAGTTTCATCCCTGGACCATCGCACTATCTCTCATTGGCAACTTGGATGCATCGCAGCTCCCATGTGCTATAGGTGAGATGCATCCTCGTTTCCTTGTGTTACAGGTGCGATGATTAGGTGAGACTGTTTCTGCTTCTAGATTTTGGTTTTCTCTTCATTGTCTTTAGCTTTATTAAGTAGTTTTGTTGTCTGTGATCAATGTATCACTATTGAAACTCTCTTCCTTTGCATTATTCAGCCTCCATTGATAAAGAATTGTGAATGTTTTTATGTATTTTTCATCATTTAGAGTTCTCCTCTGCAAACAATAGCTTAATCGAACTGTCGTATTTTGATTTGAAAGTGTCACAAGTGTTGTTTTCAGTCAAAGAAAAGAGTGTCGTAAAGTCTTCCTCTTTTAGATAGTCGATTACACTTTTGCCATTGTATTTGATTTGAATCATGAATTCTCTGAAGTGTCGAAAGCAGTTTTCAAGTCCAAATTGAAAGTGTTGTCTTAGTCTTCTTTTCATTTTTTGAACAAGAAATTGCTAAAGTGTCGCTTTGAGAAAAGATAGTTCATATTTGTACTTAGTTTTCTTTTTGTCATTCTCACATTAAGGAAACTGAGAAAACAAATACATGCATGTGCATTTGCATTTAGACTGCATGCAAAAATTGATTTAGGACAGTGCATCTTAGTGTGTGCTCTCTGCTCTATGTTGAAAGGATTTTACTTCTCTTTCCTTAGTAGCTAGGATTTTCATTGCAAAAGAAAGTAAACGACTATTTATCATCTTAGATTACATATCTAGGAATTGTATATCTACATCACGCGGTGAACCTTAAAGGAAAAATTATTAAGAGAGATCAACTGTAAAATAAACTTCAATGAACATAAAAACGCTTTGAAACCTAACGCACAACATCTAGAAGTCTAGGCTAGAGACATATTCTGGCGTTGCAAAGCCTGGTAACTATCGTTTTCATCGTAGGTTGGGTGATTCCTCCTCCTTGATACGACAAGTGCTAGTACGGACTTGTGCTCCCACGTACCGTTGAGTATATATTGGGAGACCACAATAGGCTATATCCTTTATCCTTAGGAAGCCGTGTCTGCTGCCCTATCCATTGCAATGCACTAAACACAACATTCGGGAAGATTGACTGCCGTACGTAAAAAGTATTCTGCAGTTTTGTGATTAGTTTGGTAATCCCTCTGTCTAGATATCCAAAGTAGTCACTTTCGTTCCTTTTTAGACTCTTTAAAAGAAAAGGTCCATCTAGGCACTTGTCACTTCAGGCTCATTAAAAATCGAAGGTGACTAGAGTCATCTTTAGCTTTTTCTCGACTCTTTAAAATTGAAAAAACAAGTTGTGTCAAAGCGTCATAAAATTTATTTTAATTGAAATAACATCATTGTTCCCTCATTGGTCTTACATTGAGAAAATGGAGTCCACCAATCAAGGATTTCCCCTTGGGGGAATCCCAGTCCTCCTCTTGGGGAGATGTTGGGGCACCTCATATGGCTACATTGTCCCTTCCAGGACTTATAATTGGCCTACCAATATGGCTTTTCTCGACCTCTATCATTCAAAACACCGTGATTCCTGAGAAATCAAATCAGAAACCAGATGATACTAGAGTTACCCCCCAACCTTCTACTTCGTTTGTTTCTCCCTCTCCTTCTTCCTCTTTTCTTGGTGAAGCTAGTAACACTAAGAACCAAGTAATTGAGAAGAAGTAGAAAGGGAAGGAGAAGAAGAAGAAGAAGCCAACAACGAAAGGGGGAAACCATGCATCGTCTGGCAAAAATCCACACACTACACCATCCAAACCTAAATCTCCATGTGTCATTTGCAAGGTAGACCACTATCATCGAGATTGTCCTTACATCCCATGGATCCTGAGGGACTGGTCTCCTTGCTTGCACAATTCGTTGTCTTCAACCTCTGACGATTATGTTGAGAGTACACCATCAACTAGTGAAAATGAAGTCAACGGACAGAAAGGAAGATCGAAATTTCCTTATAGACTGTGTGAAGGCGATCATGCCCTCCACCATTGTCCTTTCGTAGATGAAGCTAAAAGAGTCTTGGATAACCTTCCTGCTTCACCATAGCGACTTCCTCCTGGATACAAGAAACTCTTGCCAAGTCCATCACTAGTTGAAAATCTGACTGACACACCTTTGTTGTCGGTTGAAGAACCTATCATTGAAGATAAACCCTCTGAGTCCACACGGGACCAAATTCAATAGGTCAAGACGACAGTCAGCCTAGTCTTGTCTTCAAAAGGTCTACCTTCAAATGATACAATCACCAAAGAGAATGATAACAACACCGTTCAAATTCTTTTTATTAACACAGAATTCGATGAACCTAGGGGCAATATACCCATTCCTTTACCGCAGGAAGGAATTTCATCAGAGATTCATCCGGCCGTCTATTCAGTCCCTCCTCCAAGTAATCTAGTTGTTTCCTTCGATAGGAATCTACTAGGGAAACCCCACCTACCATCTAATGTACCGTTCCGAATCATAGTACAAGCTTACAGAATGATCATGGCTAGTACAATCATAGATGAAGGGGCCTCCATGAGTATCCTTTCCTCAACTACTTGGAAAGCACTTGGTTCACCATCGCCTCTACCTGAGATTCGAAAGCTGTCAGGCTTCAACAAAGGAACCAGCCGACCGTTAGGGATCCTTCCAAATTTTCCTATAACTTTGAGAAGGAAAATTGTTTATTTGAATGTGATGGTAGTCCAAGGGCCATTAGATTACAATATACCCCTTGGACATGACTACATTTATAGCATAGGAGCTATTGTTTCCTCACTCTTTAGGGTGATGTGTTTCCCATATGAAGGCAGAATAGTCCAGCTCGTTGACCAGCTTTCACTTCCTGGTTAAAACACAACTAATAGTCAAATACCATCCCTAACTGGTCTTTTTGCACAAGGAATGTCTCATCAACCTCCAGTCCATCCACCTGATGAGCGCGAGTGATTCGGTGAATGTGACTAAACCCAGGGGGCATGCGCCCTGGTTTGCTTCGGCAGGAAAACCCCAGATATAAGGTAGGTTTCCACGTAGGATATATAACTAGTCTGAAACACCTGTCCATCTAGGCAAGTGGGATTAGAATGGAAAAATATTCCTTTACCGAAGGTTATGTGAGTGGAAGCTCCCACCATTCACCTTTGTCTATTGCGATGAAAAGAGCCAAGGAAGTGTTTTGTCTACAAATGGGGACTAAACAACCTTGCTTTAATGCAAGAACTTCCATATGGTAACCTAGAAACTCTACTTCTCATTATACCTAGGGGCATGAAAACCTTTTGTACACAAGTGAAAAGTGACCATTCACCCTTGCCAAGACCGACGGAAATGGCAAAGTAAAGGAAAGGTTTCACGTCGAGAAGATATCCTACCTAACCTCAGTAGTTCTTTAACCCCTAGGACAGTAGTTGGTTGTTCCTAGCTTACATATAAAAGGCTCCGGAGCAAAGTTGCGCATGGGGCAAGCTCCATAAAAAATTAACCTACTGATGAGAGATATCCTTATTATACGACTAGAACAAGCAATTTTTCCGCAAAGTTCAAGCTCATTAAAAAATAAACCTAGTTATGAGCATATGTTCCCCCAGAGTTTAAGCTCATTAAAAAATGAACCCACTTCTGGTAAATAACCTTTGTGATCACATTACTATCATCTTTTGAGCCTTGGTCGTGTTCTTACCTTCACCTCCACTTTTTAGCTGATCATCTACCTCCACCTAATTGTTTACCCTTTTGAGGAACAACTACGACAAGTGACTCCGTTAGCCACCTTCTTTACATTGTCATGATTGAAAAGTTCCAAACCTTACTTGGAACCAGCTGCTACCTGAAAATATCACTCGTCCCTCAAAGACGAGTCTCTTTTAAGCTCTTTTTAGACTCGTAAAATATAAAAAGATTGCCGAGCAGTTGGCCTCTCCAACTTGTTAAAGTGATTGGGAGTGCCATCCCTCCTCTATATTTTAATCTTTTTGGACCTGAGGAATCATTACACAAAAATATCAAGCGCTTGTCTTTTTCAGCTCATTAAAGTGATCAGAAAAGTCATCCCTTTCGTATTATTTTATACTTTTTCGGACTTAAGGGATTATACCACTGTTGTGCAGGTAAATCCCCTCTGTGGATAGAGGCGATCCCACTAGCCTAAATGGGGTCTAGCAACAATCAAACAATGCTAGCACGTAGGTCCCTAATTGCAAAGTAAAGGCCAATGATGAGAGCCTACCTCGAATCCAATGCTAGTATTCATAGAAGAATCGTCGCTTCCGTTCTTTCGCTTCAGCTGGTCACAATCCTCACGATCCTCGTGAAAAGACACTTGCACATGCAAAGAACAAGATAAATATAAGGATACAACTATGTATCAGTGAGAAAGGATACAACTTAAACATCATAATAAAGACACATGAGTGGAACCATAATGATAGTCGCCTATTATTATTGATAAACAAAAGAGAATACAACCAAGTTTTGACGTCAAATCCTCCTTTGGCTGGGTGATCAGCAACACATGCATTGCAAAGCTTGTAAGGGATGGGGAACATGCCTCTCTCTCCTTGGTTACTTGGACATGGATCTCCTCCTTAAAGATTTAGCCTCATAGGGATGAACAAGGCCTCTTGCAACATGAGCTTAGCAATTCTCAGACTTTGGGACTTAGATTTGGGAGCTTGAAGAGTAGAATTACTAAATAGCTTGTCAAAGGGAAAAGAACAAGCTTATATAGAGGTAGGAGGAGTAGATAAGACCATCCACTTGATTCATGGGATTGTCCTTATCATTGGGAAGCTTCCATGAGAGGTGGAGAACTACTTCCCTCCTTGGGAGATTCGAAGCCCAACTGAGCTAACCCAAACTGGAATCAGTTCATGGATAAGGTAGAAAGAACCTTCAGAAGTTTGTTTGTTAAAAACTTTACCCAACTGGGTTGGTGTTAGTGTGACTTTGAGACAGAGTGCCAGCTGGCGCACCCTCTTTGGAGGATCTCCCCCATTGGCGCAATTGGTACATTGTGGAACAATGCCAATGGAGAAATGGCTATATTTTTGGGTATTTTGCAGAAGGTGTCTTCAGGGCATATGGAGTACATACTCTAGGGTATACAATGCATGTGTTTCCAAGTTATGTCACTTCTCACAGGTCCCGGAAAAGGTCCTCCAATGTACGGGAGAAGGGGCAACAGGGACGGTGACAAAATACTGTGTAACAGATGCCCCCTAAAGCATGAAGCCCGAGAGAGAGAGGGGTGAAGTGCTTTACAAGAACATGGTCAACTGAAAACACGGTCGCTGGAGAACCTGCACGAAGTACAACTGATATCGCAAATACATGATGTACATGGTATGGGCATAGCCATCCATAACAGAGTACATAAAAATTCTGGATCCCAGGTATGGACGTAGCCATCTGATGAGGATCAATAAATACACTCAAGCATGGTCGCAGCCATCCAGTGAATGAGTCATGTAGTGATAATAATAATCCACAAAATGCAACCTGGATTTCAACAGACAAAACCCAGGGTCTTGCGCTCCATCTCGACTCGAACAAAGTACAAGTTCAAGCATGCGAATATAGGAGTCGAAGTCGAACATGCGAGAACATCGTCTGATTACCAGTCAATGATGAAAATTGTTAACAGACACGAGAGGTACCACCAATAATGACAATGGTCCTCAAGGTACTATAGGTATAATCCACGGCGTGAGAATCAGTGAGCCGGTGTCGAACACCCGTAGAATCATCCGATCAAAGGCCAATGATGAAAACCTCGCGTCGAACACGAAGAACCTTCCATTGAGGCATGCAGGCTCCAAGGTACCTGAAGGGAGTCTCTAAGTCAACTTCCTAGATAATGAGCTGAAGTCGACAGGAAGTGACCTTGATCGAAGGTGGGCCATAATGTTTCGCACATTATCGACACGAGACAAAGAAGGCTAAAATGTTTTGTGTGAGGTATCAGAGGGAGGTTGAGTATTCTGCAGAGGTCAACTTCTCTTGAACATATCGGTGGCACGACAGTGGACTTGGCAGTATTTGACATCAAATGATTAAGGGTGATGGTGACAAGGCATTGAGCAGATGAGAGGTCAAACAGGATAACCCAAACCCATGGAGACAAGTGTGAAACAAGATGAGATGTCCCCACCCAGACATGAATGCAGATGAGCCACATTCAAGAGAGACATACTGCCGACACGACGATGATTACGGTTCCTGTATTCCCCCACCATTTCTGGCGAGTACCCCGGTTATTTTTGGATGACAAGCTTGACGGGGATAGCATATGCTTGAGAGGCGTCATTGCGACGGAATTCAATGTCATTAAGTTTTAACGAGTCTGGCTAAGGAAGAACTTGGCGCCTTTTCATGTTTAGAGAGTTTGAAAAGATAGTGAAAAGGAAACTCCAGGGGTGTACTTTTTCGTAAAGTTGTGTCTCTCGAGCCCGAAAAAGTATAAAACAATGCTCGAAAGAACCGCCCGATCATTTCGACCGAGGAGTACTTTTCATAAGTAGTGATTCTGATCTGAAAAAGTAAAAAAGCGATCAAAACCACATCGCTTCGTGACCATTAACGAACCGGAAACGATAAGGGTATGACAATCTTTTCGTTTTTTAAACGGTCGGAAAAGGGTTTAAAGACGACCGTTTTATATTATTTTAAAAAAATTAATAATTTGTTCTTTACTTAATATTATTTTAGTAATTGCCTTATTAACTCTTAGAAATATAAATTAGAAATATATATTCATGCATGCAGGGGTTTGGTCTCGTGGCTAGCGGATAGTTTGCTAAGTCGTTCGTGTCACTGTGCAGGTCACAGGTTCAAGTCTCATTTTAACCTGAGGGTCGTTCTTGCGGGCTGGGCGGTTCCTCCTAGCAGTTATAGTGGTAGCCGGTGGGATTCGACCCCATATAACGCAAGTACGATACCACCGCCTTTGCCAATTCCGCTATATAT
>APFE030367419.1:10308-20441 GCA_000404065.3 Pinus taeda
GAGAGCCCTCTCCTGTCCTCGTAGGGCTAGCTACGAGGCTGAGCGTGGTTTGATGTGGCCTTGAGTCTTGCCTTATTTCAGCCTAAGGCAGATTTGAGCGCTAACAGCAACATCGACTATATCAATCACATGCAATGGATACAGGAAGCATTAAATCAACACCTCTCACCATGATGGATTATATGCCCACCATCCTGGGCATTAATCCTTTTAGCCTTCTCCCACACAATGCATATGTGATATATCCAACCAATATTCATGACCCATCTATGTGCAAGTTATAAGGGAGTTAATCTTAACCATTTGCCTTCCCAACTCTATTACAAGCATTGCCAAGTATTTAAAGGAATTGTGAGCCATTCACAGTTCCCTTCATTAGCACACAAATGGAATTCAAGAACTATGTAGGGATAAGGAGCCTCTAGCAACTCATATTGCAATAACAAAGGATAATATAGGTTCTAGTATGGAGGTTCTCATGAGCATTCTCCTCCATTTGAATGGCTAAGTAGACTTTATTGTGCAATGGGTTAACACAATTGTGAAATCTAAGCACCCTCCTTCTTAGCTTGCCCTAAATGTTGACAAGCTTCTCTGTAAATTTGGCGTGGATGCTCCTCCTTCCACTGCAACAAAGGGGCAACCTCCAACAACCATGGAAACACCTCCAAATAGTCCAAACTACCATCCCAAATAATTATGTTTTTACTTATGAATCACATTTAGTTACGACATTTGTTTGTAGGATACTTTTGGGCTTTGTATGGGTTGTATGAAAGTGAAAATTAGTCTTTGAAACTTCAGCGATTCACATGAAGCTCTTCTCTATGTAACCTTTTATACATATTAATTATGTTTTTACTTATGAATCACATTTAGTTACGACATTTGTTTGTAGGATACTTTTGGGCTTTGTATGGGTTGTATGAAAGTGAAAATTAGTCTTTGAAACTTCAGCGATTCACATGAAGCTCTTCTCTATGTAACCTTTTATACATATAATATTTTCCAATGTGCGGGTGAGAAAATTAAAAAAAATGATAGTTAAAAATATATTTAAATTTCTTTTTATTTGGTTAAAAATTTGTCTTTCTCAAATATAAAAAAAATCTAAGATTCAGAAATATCTAACAAAAAAGAATACTTATTCCTTTACTAAATAATTCATAAAATATAATTATTCATACTATAATTTGAACTACTTCTAATAAATATTTCCACTCCTGATTTACAACTAAATTATAATAAATTTCCCAAAATATAATTATTAGCAATATAATATAAATAAATTTAAACTACTTTTAATAAATATTTTCACTATCGGCCTGGAGTATGTTGTAAAACTGCTTCTGCTTGGCTAAGAACTCGTCTTCCTCGGACGTAAGGAAACAGGTTAACGGCCCAAGACCCAGAGGCATCTGGCAGGAGTGAAAGCCTGCTCCCTTACAGACCACCAGCGGGTTATTACAGGTGGCGTCGTTTTCCTTGATAACGGTGATGAGTCAAACCAACATTCACGAATAGCAGTGAGAGATGGTTGTCCTCACTGTTGGTTTGACACCTGAGTTTGATAGGAAAAAAAAAAAAATTAAAATAAAATAAAATAAAATAAAATATTTTCACTACTAAAAATTACAACTAATATAAAAAATCACACACTTTAAACAAATAATATATTATTTTTAAATATAAAAAATCTATTTTATAACTCCAATTTTTTATAACTAAAATCATAATTTTTAAAAAATACTATTTATAATCAATTTTTATAGCTAAAAATCAATATTTTTTAAAAATGCTATTTTATAATCAAATTCTATTAACTAATCAATATTTTTTGAAGTATATCTTTAACCACTCAGTAGTTTTTTTCATTTAAGCCTAATTTGTTTTTTTTAATAATTTTATTATTTTTATAATTAAAATTAAATTAGAATATTTTTATTTTTTGATAATTGAACTATATTATTAATTAAATAACAATAATTTTATGTTTAAATAAAATAACGATCATAGTGATAGTTAACATCCCCGTAACTAAATTTAATTTATCAAATCATTAAAATGTTATAATCATCGTGGTGCACAAAATATAAATAAAGTCTTGTGAGCCCGACTTAATTGTCTTAATCGTTATAGGATAGTCAGTCGTACATATAAAAAGGACATGGGATCTCGTGGCACGATTTTCGTTTGAATTTTGGAAGACGTAATTTTCACAATTTTGACATTTGGATTATTTTATAGTTTAGTATGAGGATGTGTTTTTTAAAAAAGTATGTTTTAAATAGAAAAATAATATTGAAACAAAAAAAGGTATGTGTAATAATAAAATAAAATAATGAATCAACATATGTATTTGCATCCAAAAAAATTACATAAAATAAATGATCCCTCTGGCTCATGTAATTATGATGGAACTATGCGTTGAATCTCAATCAACATATCATTAAAATTGTTATTTTCAAAGGTGTATGTGATTTTTAATTTTTTCAAAAGTTATGTGGTTTCAATAGCAGATTTCAACTCCAGTAGGTTTATTAATTAATTTAATATTAAATAATAATTAATATAAATTAATAATTATAATGGTATTAATAATATTTATTGAAGAAGAGGGTAAAGATGCATGCTTGATCGAGGCTCTGGAATCTAGGTTCTAAAGCCTACCACGGCACCACCTGCGCTCACTGACACCTCCAATCCCTGCAGATCGATCAGCTGCCATCACGACAACCGCCTTTGGTTCTCCACCGAGCAATGGGATCTCCGGGGGCCCCCAACCCCTCCTATCATCCACTCGTAAGCCTCAAGGGCACGCGGCTCTCTGATTTTTGAACTAGGGCTCGACGCAGAGAATGATGAAAGCCTGCAACGGTAGCAGCCAACGAATCCAACGACGCGTGCGACAGAAGAAGCCAATAGGAAATCGGAAGGATCACCAGAAACAGAGGAAAGGCACAAGATTATGTCGAAAACCTGCAAGCCAGTAGCCGCTGAAAGGCCCAAAATCGAGCTTCCGAGTCAAAGGGTCAATGAACAAATCTAGTTCATGAAGGACCATGCACTTATTGGAAAGTTTATTGGTTTTTGGCCGATGGAGAAGGCACTGCAAGGTTGGATCTTAGCCAAATGGAAGCCTAAAGGCCATGTAACCCTACAACTAGGACCTAAAGGGTTCTTCACAGTGATCTTTCTATGCATAGAAGATAGAAACCGAATCATGGATCAAGGGCCCTACTTCTTCAATTCAGCGGGCCTCTACCTAAGAGCGTGGGTGGAAAGGTTCAACCCAGACAAGGAGGACCTAAGCTGGGCTCCAGTATGGATCAGGATGTACTCGCTTCTAGCGGAGTACTGGGATGAAGATTCTCTCAAGGACATTGGAAATGGTTTGGGGGAGTATGTCAAATCGGTAGAGGAAACGAAGTTGCGTAGATACACCTCCTATGCCCGTATCTGTGTCTTCATGCGCCTGGACAAACCCCTCCCGGACTCGGTAAGTCTTCTTCATGATGATTTTGAATGGGTTCAATCCCTAGATTATGAGCATGTTCCATTTCGATGCCGTATATGCCATGCTTTGGGTCATCTCTTCAGAGATTTTCCTCTCAATCTCAACTCTGTTAATGTTGCACAGTCAGGGCAGACCGATCAAGACAGATTCACTAAAGTAGCCTCCCGTAAAAGATCCCACAAGAAGCCCCCCTCAGGAAAAAAACCCTTTCCGGATGCCGCCTCCCTCCCTTCAACCAGCAATAGTTTTGAGGTCCTAGTCGATCCCTCAGCTGACCACATCTTGCATACCCCATCCGATCCTGAGCCCTCAGCCCCCCTTGCATGTTATTTCCCCCCCTAACTCACCCCAGAAGGCAAGCAAGAACTCCGAAAAAAAAAAGAGAAATACATGGAGGTGGATGACATTCCCAGTCAATCCTTAACCCCTGCTTTCATTGTGGAGGAGGAAAATCAAGTACAACAGATGGAGGAAGAGCCTGAGACCATTGACCTAAACGATCTTGATATCCAGGCGATGGAGCAATTTTGCAGGAAAAGGGACTATGACAAAATATCAAAGCTCCAGATCAGCAAACTAGAATTCATCATCTCCAAAGCTTACCAGCAGCAGCAGCTTAGCATCCAACCGGGCAGCCATTGGGATGTAGGCATACCTCCCAAGAACTTCAAAAAGCGAGGGAGAAGAATAGATCTCCAGCGGACCATTGCGCCAGGGAAAATTCTGGTGGAATCAGGCAAGTATGCTAAGCTTACTAAGTACTACAAGCCCACCCACACCAGTGAATCATGAAGCTGATCTCATGGAATATTAGAGGGCTCAATAGCCCAGGGAAGTGAAGACTAATAAAAGATATGATTAAACAGGAGCAGCCACAAATTTTCTTTTTAAAAGAAACTAAATGCAATAATACTGCCATAGCGAATACTCTATCTAAAGCTTGGCCAGGATGTCAATCGGTGGCAGTGGATGCAACAGGGGCTTCGGGAGGATTAGCAATCGCTTGGAGTACCCAAGCGATTGAGCTGAAAGACATACATGCAACACAACATATGATGCAAGCAACCTTTCATATAGTAGGCACCAATGTGTATGGCCATTTGACCAACGTATATTTTCCCCAAGTAGCCAGCAAAAAAATTGCAGTTCTTAACACAATGGAAGAACTCAACAGTAACAGAGTCCATCCTCTGTGGATCATAGGGGGGGACTGTAATATGATAACCAAGATTGAAGAAAAGAAAGGGGGGCGTGCGAGACTAGAGCAGGAGGTAGCCCACTTCAAGGATTTCATACACAACAATGCTCTCATAGACATGCAATTTTGCAATGGTATGCATACTTGGAACAACCATAGAACTGGACGGAAGCAAATTGCGTCCAAACTTGATAGATTCCTCCTTTCTGACAACATAGTGCATCTAGGAGGTGATCTATCGGTTTCAATTCTCCCATACTCAAGCTCAGATCACTGGTCGATTGCCCTCCAATGGCAAAGACTAGGTGATGTAAAACGGAGACCTTTTCACTTCGAAGCCTTCTGGCTCTCACACCCCGCATTCAAAGACTTCATTAGATCTGTATGGACCTCCTTTCAACCACCAGGAGGTTCAAAAATGTTTCAGTTCCAGTAAAAACTCAAATTTCTCAAGGCCCAAATAAAGATTTGGAACAAAGAGACATTTGGCAACATTTTTCAAGCCCAGCAGAACTTAAACACGGAGATGGCAGAGCTCCAGCAACATATCATCTCAGAAGGACACAACGAGGAAACCCTGGCACAGGAGCTGCGCATTCATAACAAATTAGAGGAACGAAGGAAGCAGGAGGAAATCCTATGGAGGCAAAAATCCAGGATTACATGGCTAAAAGAGGGAGAAAGGAACACTAAATTCTTTCATCGAACCATAATACAGCGAAGGATGCACAACACCATCTCTTTCATTCAGAATCCAGAAGGGGAGAGATTGGAAAATCATGAGGAGATAGAGCAGGAATTCCTCAGGCACTTCCAGCAGATTCATCAAGAACCCCAACTGGATAGAACTCCAACCATAGATAAAATCGTCGCTAATGTGCCCAAAATCATCACAGCAGAGCACAATGAAATTCTCTTACGTCCTATCATGCAACAGGAGGTAGGCACAGCAATGCAACAACTCAAGCAAGGTAAGGCCCCTGGACCAGATGGCTTCACTACAACGTTCTTTCATTCCTTCTGGGATTTGATAAAAAAAGAGGTCTGGCAAGTGGTGGAGGAATCGCGCACCCAACACTGGCTTCTTCCCTCCCTTAATTCCACCTTCATGGCGCTTATCCCCAAGGAGGAGATCACCAGAACACCAGACAAATTCAGACCTATTGCTCTATGCAACGTCATATACAAGGTGATATCCAAGGTGATCGCCAACAGGCTGAAACCGCTTCTACCTATGCTCATCTCGCTGGAACAGTCGGGCTATGTAGAAGGACGATAGATTCAGGACGGAATCATCCTCTCTCATGAAATCATTCACTCCCTTAAGCACTCCAAACAAGCAGGTATGATCCTCAAGCTCGATCTCTCAAAAGCATTTGACAAGCTTAATTGGTTATATATTCAAAAAATGCTATCAGCTTTCGGTTTCTCTCCCATATGGGTGCGCTGGGTGATGAGCCTCATCTCTACCTCATTCTTCTCCATCCTCATTAATGGCATCCCCTCCCACCCCTTCTGGCCCTCTAGAGGAATCAGACAAGGTGATCCCCTTTCCCCTTTCCTTTTTGTGTTGATGGCAGAAGGTCTGGGACGTCACATTAAGCAGGCTCTCCTCTCCAAATGACTAAGAGGTTTGTCCATCCACAATCTGCCTGCGATTTCCCACCAACAGTTCGTGGACGACAATATGCTTTTTGGCCACCGTTCTGTTCAGGAAGCCTCTCTCTTCAAATCCCTGCTGACTGACTTCTCCGAAGCCTCTGGCACTAGCATCAACACGGCTAAATCTCATATTTACTTCTTTCATACCCCCCCGGTCACTCAATTTGCCATTGCACGTATTCTTGGTTTCATCATTGACTCCCTTCCCTCCAAATATCTGGGTGCCCCTCTAATAGCTTCCGCCTTAAAGCATGCCTCTTGGCGCATTCTTCTTGAAAAGATAGAATCTCGCTTAAGCCTATGGACTCATAGATCTTTGAACATTGCCAGTCGATTGGTCCTAATCAAAGCAGTACTTCAATCTATGCCTCTATACCTCTTCTCTATCCTAGCAGCGCCCAAATGGGTTATCAAAAAAATAAAATCCCTTCAGCGCAACTTCTTATGGGGCGCCACTGGAACCCATCGCAAATGGGCCTTGCTGAGATGGACAACAGTCTGTAAGCCTAAAGAAAAAGGAGGCATTGGTCTAAGGGACCCAAGTCACAGCAACTCAATCATGTGTGCCAAAATCTGGTGGTAATGGATGACCACACCCAACAAGCCATGGGCAACCATCTGGACAGCCAAATATGCCAACCTCAGACCGCTGGAAGATTTGATCAGATTCACCCCCACAGTGAAAGGTTCCTTAATCTGGAATGCTGCCAAACAACACCACTTAATGATCCAACAGCACAGCTTTTGGGAAGTGAGGAATGGTTGATCGACGCGATTCTGGATGGATGCATGGAACCAGCTACCAAAACTCTACAACATCCTTGATTAGCCTCCTCATAGATACAGGGAAGGACAGCTACAAGACGAAGTTTGGCAGAACTGGACCCAGGACGTAGAACAAGGCTACCGGCAATGGAAAAATAGCCATCACATAATTGAGCAAGCGGATAACCAAACCAAGCAGCTTCTAGAGGGGGAGCTCCAAAATAGGCCAATCAGATGCTCGGAGGACAAGGACATCCTCTATTGGGGCTACACTCCCAGGGGATCCTTTACTACCAAAGAGGCCTATAAGCTCTTATGCTTGGACTCGGATCCCCCCAATCCCATCTGGAGTCGGATTTGGACTCCAGGCATATGGACCAAGGTATCTCGTTTCCTCTGGCTGGTGGGGCACCGTAAAATTCTAAACTGGGACAATCTCAAATGGAGGAACTTTCATGGACCCTCCATATGCGCCAATTGCAAAGATAAGGAAGAAACCTTTCAGCACCTCCTTGCTACCTGTCCTCTGGCCAAACAACTGTGGGATAAAGTGAGCTTCTGATGTCAGAGAAATTGCAAGGGTTCTATACACATCCTCGACACCCTTCGTCAATGGCACCAGGCCACATATAAAAGTGGGATTCTCAATCATCTCTGGAGAATAATCCCTAGACTCCTCATCTAGATGATCTGGAAGGAAAGGAACAAGCGCATATTCAAGGATCAATGCTCCCCTCCAAAAATCATTTGGGGCAATTTTTGCCACAACCTCCGGGAGACATTAGCAATTGGCAAATGGACACAGGAAGATCTTCCCTCCACCGATGCTGAAAAAGCAATCTGGGCAAACTGGAACCTGAACCTCCAGCTGGACGCTCAAACACCTACTACAATGATGAGTAGCGACAGCAGGATGGACTCATGCACCCCTCCCCCTAAGAACTCCATCAAGCTCAATTTTGATGGCGCCTCTAAGGGCAACCCTGGAAATGCAGGATTCGGGGGTGTGTTTAGAGACTACAGAGGATCGCCAATCCTCATCTACTTTGGGAAAATAGGCTGGGACACCAATAATTCAGCAGAACTAGAAGGGCTTTGGCAAGGGCTCCTCCTCTCCAAGAACTTCAACTTCCAGTCCCTGGAGATTGAAGGAGATTCCCAACTCCTCATAAACATGGCTAAACAACTTCAAAATGGGACTCATGCAAGCAAAATTGCCAAAAGTTGGAGGCTTGAGGCCAGACTGGAGGCCATAGAACACCTTCTCCACAACAATCAAGCCATTATCTTCAATCACACCAAGAGGGAAGGAAACAAAGTCACGGATCTCCTGGCTAATTTGGGCGTGGAAGCAAGGCACACCATCTTATCAGGCACAACGGACATAATCCAAAACCATGAACATGCCCAGGAATTCACCAAGTTGGTACAAAGCGATGCAGCCCCCCCGGATGCGGGTGAATAGGGAGGCGATTAAAGCGATGGGATAGGGGTGGTGGGAGACGGCGCGACACCTTCCCTCCCTATACGTGATTATTAATGCCATTCGAAGGAGGGAGGCCATGCATGCAGGCCATTACAGTCTCCTGTTAGGTGTTGTTAAGGCTTCGGCTCTCGCACGCTACGACCTGCAAACGATGGCGGCATCCTTGAATGTAGCAGTTAAGGAGTGGGCTAATCAAGAAAAGGCAGAAGATTATAAGGAGGGACAGGGTATTGCAAGCGCAATTCATTTGGATGAGGTGTTAAGCTGGGTTCACGTTGTCAATTCCGAGCCTGCAGCAGAGACGTTGTGTCTAGCTTTTGATAGTTTTCTGTGGAGCTTGGGGAGGTGGCCTTTGAGCAGACCGTCGCCAATCTTGGGTCTCGGGTGCATTGATCCTGGTTTGTGCAACGCATTGGAAAGGGGGGAGTGGGACATTGAAGGAATTGGCCTTTCCGCTCCCGTTCACTCCTACTCCTCTGTTGATTCTAGGCTTCATAGTTACGAGGTTGGCGACATTCCTGCTGTCATTTTGTTTGGCTTTGGTGGGAGGCCTCTGTGCTTCTCTTTCCTTAACCCGAGCTTCCTGCACATATACCCTGTTTTGTGCATGGTTTCGGATAGAGGTGGGCAGAAGACAGGGGAGAAGAGTGTGGTGTGTGGCGTATATCAGTTTGAGGCCCTTCCTATCATGGCCCATCTTCGACAAAGAATGGGTTGCCGCCGCAGCCAACCCAGGCAAGCCCCCACTTACTCCACTTCGGACTCACCATCCACCAGTGAGCTATTCACTGGGCACTATCTGAGCACCTGTAGTGGGCGAGGAAGGCGCCGCGTCTCCAATCCGCCTCCAGGGCCTCCTTCAACAACCGGGTCAGCCATTTTTACGTTCAACAGTTCGCTACATCAACCAAGGGTCACGGCACACATCTCTGTGGTGTTTTACGAAACCACGCAATTGGAAGGCTCTGATAGTCACACGGGAGGTTCGGGAGCCGCTGTTGGTCCTCCCCTTGCGTTCCAGATCGGCATTGGTATGATGCCACAACCGGCACAAGAAGAACCAGACGGAGGCATTCGGGATGAGGAGATGTAGCCTGCTGATCCCGATCCTTCTGTTCAGTTCAACACTCCTCTTATGGATGAACCGGAATTCGGCTGGTGCCGAATTGTGGAGGAATGACCGGCCAAATAGCATGCTTCTGTTGAAGGTGATCTCTCTGTTTTTGATCAGTTCTTGGTTATCCTTGGGCGGTTCTTTAGTTATCTGGGTTATGGGTCTCTTTCGGCTTCTAGTGTACTGGTTCCATGGTTTTTTCTAGGATGTATGGCCCTCCATGGGTGGTTTCAGAACATGGTCTTGGGATGTATGGGATTCCATGGGTGGTTTCAGGCATAAGCTAGTTTTTTTTTTTTTGAAAGATGGCTCGCCTTAGAGCAATTTGATGACCTCAGTCACCTTGTAAATACCTCTTTTTAATAGAATTAACTTTACCTAGAAAAAAAAA
>APFE030367422.1:0-22961 GCA_000404065.3 Pinus taeda
TTCCACATACCCTGCTCGTAAATTCAACTTATAAAATTCCTCTGTAAACTCCCTAACAGTCATTCCTCTTTGCTTCAAATTCTGTACCTGTTTGTACAACATGATCTGGTAATCTTTTGGCAGGAACTTTTCTTTCAGTTTTGCCTCCATTCTGGCCCACTTCTTTATAGGCTGTTTGTGTAGCCTCTTCCTCTCCGCCTGGACGCTGTCCCACCACAAGGACGCATGTCCTTTCAGCTTGGTGGCAGCAAACTTCACTTGTTTGTCCTCACTGGTTTCCTCAAACTCAAAAAAATTATTTACTTCACTCAGCCAATCTAATAACACATCTGCAGACAAACTCCCGTCATAAGTAGGTAACTCATGCCTTGGCTTATGACTGGACAGCAAAACTGACTTCAACAATCTAAGTTCCGGTGTCACCCCTTCAAACTCGTCCTCTGGTTCAGCTACCTCTTCATCACTTTCATCTGTTGGGTCTCTCCTTCCCCCAGCCTCCACCACTGCCAATCTTTCACGCAAAACTCTAATCTCCTCTCGAAGTCCCTCATCTACTACCCTACGGACTACTCGTCCTCTTCCTCTTCCTCTTCCTCTTCCTCTTCCTTCAGCTTCCACCTGTTCCATTTGTTCCAACTCAAGAAACTACCTCTGATACCACTTTTGATGGTCTCCCGCCGTTTCCGAAGTGACTTAAGGTGACAAGACTTGGCGTCCTGAATGTATTAACTGTTGACTTAAATTCTTGGTACGTTCTCTCGGTAATTGTTTTAGGGTTTCTACTGGGCCCATCGGTTAACACTCTACACCTGCCGGTTCTCTCTTATACGGTCTCGGGCCTTTTGTCAACTGTTGTCCCGCTCATTCGTCATTTGCACTTTTTTCACTATGCCAAGTGTTGTTCTGCTCTGTGGGAGCTCTTTTACCTCCGCCGTCCTGGTCTGTGTGTTGATGTTATGGGCATTCTCGGCCCTTTGATGCTCACGAGGTAGTGTTTCAACGGGTTATGGAGGCGCCTCTTCTCTACACAGGGTTTGTATTCTGGTTACGAATTTGTTGGTTCGTTTTTGCTGTTTGAATGTCGTCTCTGTTCATTTAACTGATTGAGCTCGCCTCATGACAGGGTTCCCTCCAGGCTAGCGCTCTTCGACTCGACTGCAAGGTAATTTCTCGTTCTGGTTAAACTTTCTTGTCCCTTATTTCTCCGACCCTAACGCACTCGTTACGGATCTTCAGGGTATGGTGGTCGTTTGTCTCCTCGACTCTGCCTACTCAGCTACAGGTAAAGCTCTGCGCTTCAACCTCACCTGTTGGTTGTCTTTTTAACATTTACGTATGCCTGTAGATGTTCTAACATGCTCTCATTTTGTTGCAGATGGTTCGATACAGCCGGTCTCTGGAGCTCAATGCATTCCACGGCTTCTATCAGTCACTCGCATCCTCTAGCGCCCCCTTACGGGTAGGGTCCTTCCATTTAGCTAGGTTGTATTCTGTAGGGTTTCCGAGACTTGTTTTCGTTCTGGACTGTCACCTGAACGGTGAAATAGATAGGTTTTCCTTTGGTTCTGTGTAAACCTCTTGGTTCCTGTACGTTGGTCTTTCACTTTGGAGTCTTTGTATTTAAATACGGTTGTTCCGTGGCCGAAACCCTGTTTCTGGAAATGGGTATTCGATAGGTTTGAACCCTCGTCCTGTAAGTTGGTTTTGAATTGATTTTTCAAGATGGGTATTCGACTTATTCGAACCCTCGCCTGTAATGTTGCTATTTGGTTTAATATAAACCCTCACTCACATGGTTTCCGTTGGTAATCCCTCGCCATGATGATTACTTGATTCTGTCTGGTTATGTTGCTCTCTTGCTCGAAAACTCGGTTTCGAGACTCTGTTCGAATGAAATTTTCGTTTTCGAAGGCCGTGTACGCCTGGACTGTATTTGCTTTATTTATAATAATTGATGAAATGTTACAAATTGTTTGATTGCATTTCGACAGTTGTTTTGATCATAAATAGTTGGGGTTATATGGATTACCTGAAAGATGGTTTGCGTTCTCGAATTCTCGTCCTCCTTTATCTGGGCGTGATATAGTTGACAACGCCTGTTCTCCTTGTGAATATTAGTTATCTCGTTATTTATGAATTCTCGTCCTCGGATGTAATATGTTTGGCAGCGCCTGCTCTTCTTATGAATATTTCCTGTCTTACTGTTCCAACGTAATTTGTTACACAGTGTTCATATATTTATGCATGAAAATCAGTTTACACAGTGGTGATTTTAATAGGGAGTATAAAAATAAAGATTTTATTCTGAAATGACTGTGTCTTTCTTTCTCTATCTGAGGAATATCGTTTACAATGCTTATCTTTCTCCTTTTATTCCCCTGAGGCATAACTGTTCTTTGCTCAAGTAGAACTACCCCAACAGAATTGATAACTGTCCAGCAACTTATAACTGTTTTTAACTAACACATTTCATAAAGACACTAATTAACTATCAACCTACTTTCTGATGCTAATTCCTATTTAAAAAAATAACAGTTCACAATTTTTAATTTACCTGGTCCTATCGACCTTCTGAAAAATAAAACAAGTAAATAAAGTAAAATAACTAGCAAGTTTGACACCTGTCCAGCTATGCATGTATGACTGTGTGTTCTTGTCTCTCCATGAGACCGTCAACCACCTTCTGTCTCCTCAGAGCTGGATGCTCCTGCATCAGAAGGTGGCAATAATAATAGCACTACCCATATTAAAGTGGGATGGCTAGAGCATCTAGATGAAAAGATGTCATTAGTGGCATTGGAGATTGGATTTGGGATTGGAATTTGGGGAGTAGTTAGTGTGTAAATATTTTGCAAGAGAGCCAAAAAGTGGGTGTTGGGTCTACCATTAACAGACCGCAACTCTTCTATGGAGTGTATGATTCCTACATAGAGATGCAAACAATAATCATTAACTTTATTATGAGGTGAATTAAATTGTCATATAAATGTTAAATAATATTTATGATAATTCTCTACTACATATAAATTTTTTAATAAAATTGTCACATAAATGTTAAATAATATTTATGATATATTCTCTACTACATATAAATTTTTTAATAAAATCATTTTATACAATTAAGTTTTCACATCACCCTTAATTTTATTTATATTTTTTAATATTTTATAAAATTATAATAATAAATATATTCACAACTATATATGGTTTATAATAATAAAAAATAAATATATTCACAACTATATATGTTTTTCTATATAAAAAAAAATTAATTACATATATATTCCCTTGGGGAATTGGTAATTTCACACTCATTTTATGTTGAATTACATTAAACTATAAATCTCCAAAATTTTAAAATTTTAGGTCTAATAATAAAAAAAAATCAAAATAAAACGTTAGATTTATTAAGAATTTAATCACATTTTCTTTTGTCTACATCAAGTTTTTACTATTCTATTTATAAAATTTATAAAATTTTATGGTTATGATTAAACAGTTAAATGGAAAAATTTGGTCCCAAAAATTTTGTACATCTAAAAACGACTCCAAACATGATTTTTCTCCAATTGATAAAAAAAATCTCCAAAATAATAAATAATAATATATAAAAATAAAAAAAAAAAAATAAAAAAAAAAAAAATAATAATATATATAATAAATCAAAATCAGCAGGAAAACAAAAAGCTTTATGATTATATTATGTGTTCAACAAGATATACATCATATAAAAAATGACCCTTCTTGGCAGTCGCATAAGCCAAGATATTTATAAATAAAAAAATTTAAAATTTAATATCGAATAACAAAAACAAAATAAATACAATCAAATAGAACGTTGGATTTGTTAAGAATTTGCCCACATTTTCTTTTACCTATCTCATTTCACAAGTCTTCATTGTTCTATCTGTATCAACTAAACAAAACTAGTAAATACGCAGGATTGAATTTATGTATTCAACATTAAAGTTCTACAGACTTAACAAATTTCCAATAATATCTGGATTTTTCGGTTTTTATTTTTCATTTCTTTGTGTAGGATTGATTTTTTTTAATCAGTGAAGTTTTTATTGATTTTATGGTTGAGCTTAGCAGTTTATTCTACAATATGAAGAAAAAAAAATATACAAAACATTTAAATAATGTGGACTCATAAAAAAATTTACACGTGAAACAATTGGATCGCTCTCGGTTCATGTTAGATTCGATTCGTATTTAAGACGGATCTATGCTGGTTTAACTCCAACACTTTTCCTAGTCACATGGAGA
Source organism: Pinus taeda (assembly GCA_000404065.3). Classification (NCBI taxonomy): domain Eukaryota; kingdom Viridiplantae; phylum Streptophyta; class Pinopsida; order Pinales; family Pinaceae; genus Pinus; species Pinus taeda. The sequence continues at coordinate 4,270 of APFE030367422.1, forward strand.
GACCCATTTTTCCTTTTTTCTTTCAAGTATCTAGAATTAAATTTTATATGAATGGCACAAAATTCCAATTAACTTTTGGAAATATTTTCCACAAGTTAATTGGAATTTTGTGTCATTCTTTATTCTTTCTTGCCCCACTAAATCAAGTCAATATATCACCATTTTCTCTCTCTTAATTTTCTCATTGTATCACAAATTTTTAATTCAAGTTATTTTACATTTTACATTTTCTTTTAATGAATGACACAAAATTCCAATTAATTTTTGGAAAGATTTTCCCAAAATTTCTAATCGTTTCTTGCCTCCACTAAATCAAGTCAATACATTACCATTTTCCCTCTCTTAATTTTCTCATTATATTAGAATTTTTCAACTCAAACAGCTTTATATTCTTCATTTTTCTTATAGGCAGTACTTATTACTTTGTATGACAACTACATTTGTAGCCATTGTTTCACACAAATGTGCCCTCCAAGGTAGGTTGTACACATCCACACACCTGGGATAGGGGACGCCTAGGGAAAATTTTCCCCACGTCACCCTTTTGAGAAGACATAGGGGAAAAAGTTTACCCAGTGTTTGGGTGTCTTTCCTTAAAAGGAGTGCTTCTGGGTGCACCTCCTCAAAAGGGAGACAGGTGTATTTCCCCAAAAAGGAGTGCTTCTGGGTGCACCCCCTCAAAAGGGAGACACCCAGAAACACCCCTTTTGAGTTTGAATTATATAAATTTACTATTATAATCTTTAGACTTTAGTATCTACTATAGTATATTTTTCTTAGTGCTAATTAGATTCTAGAATAATGAATGGTGAATTTAAATTTTAAAGCAATTTACATTCTAGAATGATGAATGATGAATTTAAGTTTTAAATCAATGTAGATTCTGAATCTTGCATTTCATTATTGAATCTTGTGGCATATGGATTAATGATGAATGTGAATGATGTATGTACCAATATGAAAGATGAATATGGATCAGTGTATTTCATTATTTAATTCAATTATATGTGGATAAATATATTTATGCTTTCATAATTGAATATGTATTTTATTTTATTTTGTAAATTAAAAAAATTATTACACTAGAATGTCTTCATAACTAGAGTATAATGTTGTTTCTTTTAATCACATGTGGTGATTCTAACTATCTCCAAGGGAATAAGGAGAATCCTTTATTTATCCTCCTCAAAGAAACCCAAAAAGAAAAACCAAACATTCTAGTTACAAGATACAAAACATAGGAAGAGACGAGATATATTAGCAGACTTATCAACCATTAAGAGTCAGAAGAAGAAATAGGATTTGGGTCCTTTGCACTCAAACCGAAAGGAGCAACCATATCAAAGTCACTTTGAAGATTCCTTTATACATGGACTAACCTTGCATCAAGCCTGTCAATGAAAAATTTTCGATCCCTCTGCATCGTTTTAGTGTCCTCTAGTGAAGAAAACACATTGTATCTCTCCACTTGTTTATCATTCAACACCAAGCCAAGCAAGGTCTTCATTGTCAGTGTAGTGCAACTGCATTGAGGTATTTCTTTCTCCATCCCCTAGTATGACTATGGATGGGAACCTAGCAAGAAACCTCCTCCAATATCTCAAAGTCAGAATAAGATTGCTTCTCAACTCCCACCATGGTTTACAATTCATAATTTCTTGCTGAGTCTCTAGAGGAACAATACTAAAATAATTTGTGGCTGATAGTTCAAATAGGGGAAAATGAGGAAAGAAAATAAACATTCAGTTATAAATTGACAAACAAAAGCTCACAACTGACTTGAAAACTAAATTCAAACACAAGTAACAACACAAACTTTATGTGGTAGAACTTTGACAAGGTGTGAAGGAAACATCCACGGGGCAAGGGATTGGAATCTCTATTAATTCAACAATGATTCTCCACGCTTACATTTTCGGGCATTCACTAGTTTTATACAAGCCTCCTCCGTTACATAACTGTTGTTTTGGTATAAAACTAACTAGTAGTAACTAATACAATTATTACTCATATTTACATAATTCGTTGTCAAACATCCAACAGCTGAGTCCTGGGAAAATAGTTGAGCGCTATGTTGGCCATTTGAGTTGTTGTCGCCGCCACTCCTCCTACTACACATGTGTTGCTTGGGAGGCATGGGAAGTGGGAGGGGCTCAATCCTCAAATTTCCACGTGAACACCCATGACCAATAGTCTGAAGAGAGTGCCTACCTATAACATGAATACTTTTAATACACAAACTAATAGTAAAACCAGTATTAACTCTCGACAATTGATACTAGACTAGGCCAAGGTACAAACCACTTCGACCAAGCATAGAAGGGAAATAGTCACCTCCTCCCTTAAAACCCATAGTACTTTGAGCGTCAAAAAAAGGCACAAACATACCCAAAGAAAATGCATGCCATGGTCAAACCCCCCATTTTAAACCAGGTAGTCAAAGCTATGAGAACCGACATGAACAAACCAAGCATAACTATCAACACTCATTGGCTAGTTAATAACACTAACACTTCTACCAAGAAAATCTAGAACATGGACCAATTTCTGCAAATCAACCACAAACTCCAGCACACCAAATTTAACTATCAAAGTGACTATATTAGGACAAGGGTACCATATATAATTATAAGCAAATGGAGAAAAACCAGGAATAGAAAAACATGAATAGTCAAAACATAATTGATAGGGAAAGATTTCGATCAACTTTCGTTACCAGATGTTAGCTCTTTCTACAAATACCCACCACTTTGACAAATTTTTTCCCCTTGCCACTGCATGTCAAACCCTGACCAAAGCACAAAATTCTCAGTGCAAGAGCAGAGCTTGGACACTAGTGGTAGGGAGATCGGCTCCTCGACCTTGCTCCAAACCCAACCGCCTTGGCATACCACCAGGTTTAAGTCTCTCCCCATCACCCTCCATGTCTATTTAATAGTCATATGTAACACCACATGAAAATGCATGTCAGGGGAGAGCCAAAGCCCTTGCCCTTTAATGAACATCACATCGTCAAGGTGGAAGACTCACCCCACAAGAGCCCCCTATTGTTATATGTGCCGAACCCAATTGGAGAAATATATCTATATATATATATATACCCTCACTTCTCCTACTCCCCCCTAAATTTCCTTAAAATTTGATGGTACACCCACACGTCCTTCTATGTGTCTCCCAACACCCGCATCCCCCATCTTGAAGTCTTTGTAGAATATTTGTTGTAGCCATTGTATTTATTTCTCTCTAGTCTCCTTTCTCTTTCTCTATTTTGTTATCTTCCACTTTTACAGAACTAGAATGTCAAGTCAATAAGTTCATTTTTCTCAAAAACTTTTCCCCATATCTACAACATTAAAATTTTTATGAAGTACTCAAATTTTCCATTGATATTTGGAATATTTTCTTTAGTAAAAATCAAGGAGCCAATTTTCTTCTTTTTTTCCAAATTTTATTTCCAATTTTCCAACTTTTTTTCCCAAATTCAATTCAATTAACAAATCCATTTCGTTCTCTAATTTTCTTTCTAGATCCACAAGATTAAATTTCAATGAACATCTAGAAGATTCTTTGGTCTCCATTTTCTTTTTCTTTTTTTTCAGATTCTTTGGTCTCCATTCTCGTTTTTTCCCAATCAAAATGAATAGGCCCATTTTTCTCTATTTATTTTTCAAAATATGCAACTAATTTCAATGAAGTTCCAATGATTTTGCCATACAACATTTTTATTTCCCAAGGCAACATTTTCTCATTTCCCAAGTCAAGAATACCATTTCTCCTTCTGTCTCATTTTGTCTAAGCATGTAGAATTAAATTTATGTGACTGCTACAAAATTCCTAAAACTCCAATTAAGTTATTGAAGATTTTCCACCACTTTCTTCACTATGTTGACTTCACTGAATCAAGTCAATACACCATCATTTTCTCTTTTCTCTGAATTTCCTCATTGCATTACACTTTTACAGCTCAAATCGCTTCATTGTTGTCCTTATATGACAGCTGTTATTATGATTATAAATACATATATGTACATAGTGAATAACATCCAAACTCATTCTGTTTAGCTTTGAAGGAAGTTGGAGTGGGAGAGTGAGAAATGGATAATAAAAGTGGAAGCATTCCAACTTCACTGGCCAACTACCAGAATTGAAGATTCACACCAACTACTTGACTTACAGAATTGAAGATTTACACCAACAATTTGAATGGTCCAATTCCGACAGAATTTTTTCGTCTCGTGCAGTTGGAATATTTCTTCGTGGATGACAATACTTTGGGTGGGGTTTGCGCTTGAGCGTTTATCCACATGGTCAGGACGGTCGGCTTTCCGCCTCCCCACCCATGTTCGAACCCTCGTTGCATGCTTTCGCTGCTCTGCAGCTATATGTTGATCAATCTTGCTTCGCTGCTCAGCAGTGTATTGTAACATGTACCATTTCGTATCGCCGCTCCGCCGGATTGCTGAGTTTCCTGACCACAACAGATGTTTGTCTCAATTCAGATGTACAGATGATTGTATATATTGTAATATGTAGCTTCTTCAGCGAGAATTCCCTTCCCCCCTGAAAAAAATACTTTGGGTGGAAGCATCCCAACTTCTCTGGGAAACTTCTCTTCACTTACAAAATCAGATATTGACAACAATAATTTGAGTTGTCGAATCCCATCAGAATTTGGTTGCCTGGTCAGCTAGAAACACTTTAGTCGGATTACAATAGCATAAATGGAAGCATTCCAGCATTTATTAGCAACCGCACTTCACTCCAATCGTTAAATGGTGAGGGAAACAAATTGAATGCTCCTATCTCCAGTTATGGGTTTAATGAAAAACATATCTTATATTTATTTATCCAACAACTCACAAGTGCCACATCCCTCCCATGGTATTCAATTGTACTGGTATATCTGAGTTGTACGCAGACACTAATAACATTCCATGTATTCCCGAAGCAAATACATCATTTACCTTTCTTTATTTATCAAACAACCATTTAACTAGATCTTCCCACTTAGCCTAGGTCAATTAAAACCTTTACTTTACTTATTTTAGATATATATAATAATAATAATATATTTGGCATTAGTGGTTTAGTTTTCGTTAGATATTTAGAATTATCAAATAACAATTTTGAAGATCAATTCCTCAATCTATTGGGAATTGCAAAATTTTAAATGAATTGTTTGCTTAACTTAATAATTTCTTTGGGACTCTATGAGGGAAGACAAAACCAGACAACCCAAGCCCTCGATTGGGATGAGTGCAGTGCCAGAGGTGCCAAGACTTAATGGACATAGGCTGGATAGTGAAATTCACTGCAGCCGCACCCCACAGCTCAAGGCAGGGAGTGCAGAGTCCTTTGCCTTGATTGCATGGGAGGTGGGTTGGCAAGGTGGCGAATGGTGACATAAGGGAAGGTGGTGAAGGGGGAAGGAGTATTGGACATGTAGGGAAGGCAGAAGGTATAGTGGGGAATGAAGTAGTAGCAAAGCGGAAGGGAGGAGAAGTGAAGAAGGTAGAGGGCAAGCATCGACCATCCGGTATGTAGTCTGGCCTTGGCATTGTTTAATTTGTATGCTCTGGTTGGGTTCCAAGGGAAATCCCATGAGTCGGAGGGAGATTTGCTGGGAAGGGGGCAGAGGCGCAAGGCCACCCCAGAGAGGCTTAGCTCAACCAAGGAGAAACTAGGGTCGACAAGAAGGAACCTTTGCTTGGCTCTGTGTTGTTTTAACTCTGCTCTTGAGCAGAAGCAGGGGTTATGGCATGGTGGGCACCATGAGGAGCCTCGATGCAAGGCCGATATGGAGTGACCAGCCTTTAGGTTGGGAATCTAGCAGGGTGGGTAATGGGTTGAGTGAATCCGAACAAATGGAAAAGTAGGACCATAGGGGAATTGCCAAGGATCCTGGGGGCAGGAGAGGCAGAGAGGTGAGCTGGAAGTGGATTGGAACTGGCAGGGAGAGGCAAGGGTCGGCGGGTATGGGATCACTAGTAGCACCTAGCCACAAATGGGTTTGCGAGCTAGTATATGGCCGCACGAGGGGGACCAATACCAGTACCAAGGAAAGGGCGCGAGGCAGGAAGATAAGACCAGGGATTCCTGCATGAATTCCATAACCATTGACCACCCGTGGGCACAAGGGTGCCTCTGCCCGATGCAGGACATACATGGTAGTGAAGTCTGGGTATCACATTTGCACTGCGTTGCGATGGAAGAGGTAAGGAAGCTAGCGATGTCAAACTGTTTACAGGTTATAAGCCGACAACATATGACTCCAACATGACGTGGCCGCGGTCAGGGCAACAAAGGCCCGGAAACTCGGGAAACCAAATGCCCAAGGAGGATGGATGGCCACAGGGGTTGCAAGGCTGCCGAGCACATCATAGTTGAGGTAGTCGAGAATTACAAAGAGGAAGTCGATGAGGAAATCCGAAAACTGATAGATGGATGGGAAGAACAGGTGAAGAATGAGCTGGAACCAGATGATGAAATTGAGGTCTGGAGAATAATGGTGCCTGACCCAAGAACCACAAGAGGGCGAATAACTCAGTTCAAGCACACCCTATATCTGTATTTTCTGATAAAAGGTCTGTTAGGCAAAGCACTTGAAAAAATCTCTATGGGGATGGCAGTCACCATGCAGGGCCTCCCCAACTACAAGAGAGATATGGAGAAGATTCTATTCCAGCTGTATAAACAGGATGTTAGGATGGACCGGATTGACAGGTGCATCCCATACATTGGGGAGATCTTTGGAATGCCAGAAGCAACTACAGATGATCCTGCCCCAGTAGCCTCAGACACCAAGGAGCAAAACGACAAGCAAGATTAGTCTACTTATGTTTAGTTTTTGTTTATGTGGATAGCATTGAAATGTCCTGTTACCTATGTTAGATGTTATAGTTATATAGTTTGTTATCATGAGACTGAAACATACCTAGCTCTGCTAGAAACAATAAAGAAGTTATGTTTTTGGATGGTCAATAATGTTGACCCATAGCCAACAAACTCGGTTTCCCCTCGAGGCGAGTTGAGGCCACCGGGTAAAACTATGTGGTGCAAATTTGCTTCATATACAGCTGAGTCCTGGGAAAATAGTTGAGCGCTATGTTGGCCATTTGAGTTGTTGTCGCTGCCACTCCTCCTACTACACATGTGTTGCTTGGGAGGCATGGGAAGTGGGAGGGGCTCAATCCTCAAATTTCCATGTGAACACCCATGACCAATAGTCTGAAGAGAGTGCCTACCTATAACATGAATAATTTTAATACACAGACTAATAGTAAAACCAGTATTGACTCTCGACAATTGATACTAGACTAGGCCAAGGTACGTACCACTTTGACCAAGCATAGAAGGGCAATAGTCACCTCCTCCCTTAAAACCCATAGTACTTTGAGCGTCAAAAAAAGGCACAAACATACCCAAAGAAAATGCATGCCATGGTTAAACCCCCCATTTTAAACCAGGTAGTCAAAGCTATGAGAACCGACATGAACAAACCAAGCATAACTATTAACACTCATTGGCTAGTTAATAACACTAACACTTCTACCAAGAAAATCTAGAACATGGACCAATTTCTGCAAATCAACCTCAAACTCCAGCACACCAAATTTAAATATCAAAGTGACTATATTAGGACAAGGGTACCATATATAATTATAAGCAAATGGAGAAAAACCAGGAATAGAAAAACATGAATAGTCAAAACATAATTGATAGGGAAGGATTTCGATCAACTTTCGTTACCAGATGTTAGCTCTTTCTACAAATACCCACCACTTTGACAAAAATTTTCCCCTTGCCACTGCATGTCAAACCCTGACCAAAGCACAAAATTCTCAGTGCAAGAGCAGAGCTTGGACACTAGTGGTAGGGAGATCGGCTCCTCGACCTTGCTCCAAACCCAACCGCCTTGGCATACCACCAGGTTTATGTCTCTCCCCACCACCCTCCATGTCTATTTAATAGTCATATGTAACACCACATGAAAATGCATGTCAGGGGAGAGCCAAACCCCTTTCCCTTTAATGAACATCACATCATCAAGGTGGAAGACTCACCCCACAAGAGCCCCCTATTGTTATATGTGGCCAACCCAATTGGAGAAATATATATATATATATATATATATATATATATATATATTATATATATATATATATATATATATATATATATATATATATATATATATATATATATATATATATATATACATATATATATATATATATACCCTCACTTCTCCTTGTCCCCCCTAAATTTCCTTAAAATTTGATGGTACACCCACACGTCCTTCTATGTGTCTCCCAACACCCGCATCCCCCATCTTGAAGTCTTTGTAGAATATTTGTTGTAGCCATTGTATTTATTTCTCTCTAGTCTCCTTTCTCTTTCTCTATTTTGTTATCTTCCACTTTTACAGAACTAGAATGTCAAGTCAATAAGTTCATTTTTCTCAAAAACTTTTCCCCATATCTACAACATTAAAATTTTTATGAAGTACTCAAATTTTCCATTGATATTTGGAATATTTTCTTTAGTAAAAATCAAAGAGCCAATTTTCTTCTCTTTTTCCAAATTTTATTTCCAATTTTCCAACTTTTTTTCCCAAATTCAATTCAATTAACAAATCCATTTCGTTCTCTACTTTTCTTTCTAGATCCACAAGATTAAATTTCAATGAACATCTAGAAGATTCTTTGGTCTCCATTTTCTTTTTTTTTTCAGATTCTTTGGTCTCCATTCTCGTTTTTTCCAAATCAAAATCAATAGGCCCATTTTTCTCTATTTATTTTTCAAAATATGCAACTAATTTCAATGAAGTTCCAATGATTTTGCCATACAACATTTTTATTTCCCAAGGCAACATTTTCTCATTTCCCAAGTCAAGAATACCATTTCTCCTTCTGTCTCATTTTGTCTGAGCATGTAGAATTAAATTTATGTGACTGCTACAAAATTCCTAAAACTCCAATTAAGTTATTGAAGATTGTCCACCACTTTCTTCACTATGTTGACTTCACTGAATCAAGTCAATACACCATCATTTTCTCTTTTCTCTGAATTTCCTCATTGCATTACACTTTTACAACTCAAATCGCTTCATTGTTGTCCTTATATGACAACTGTTATTATGATTATAAATACATATATGTACATAGTGAATAACATCCAAACTCATTCTGTTTAGCTTTGAAGGAAGTTGGAGTGGGAGAGTGAGAAATGGATAATAAAAGTGGAAGCATTCCAACTTCATTGGCCAACTACCAGAATTGAAGATTTACACCAACTACTTGACTTACAGAATTGAAGATTTACACCAACAATTTGAATGGTCCAATTCCGACAGAATTTTTTCGTCTCGTGCAGTTGGAATATTTCTTCGTGGATGACAATACTTTGGGTGGGGTTTGCACTTGAGCGTTTATCCACGTGATCAGGACGGTCGGCTTTCCGCCTCCCCACCCATGTTCGAACCCTCGTTGCATGCTTTCGCTGCTCTGCAGCTATATGTTGATCAATCTTGCTTCACTGCTCAGCAGTGTATTGTAACATGTACCATTTCGTATCGCCGCTCCGCCGGATTGCTGAGTTGCCTGCGCACAACAGATGTTTGTCTCAATTCAGATGTACAGATGATTGTATATATTGTAATATGTAGCTTCTTCAGCCAAAATTCCCTTCCCCCCTGAAAAAAATACTTTGGGTGGAAGCATCCCAAATTCTCTGGGAAACTTCTCTTCACTTACAAAATCATATATTGACAACAATAATTTGAGTTGTCGAATCCCATCAGAATTTGGTTGCCTGGTCAGCTGGAAACACTTTAGTCAGATTACAATAGCATAAATGGAAGCATTCCAGCGTTTATTAGCAACCGCACTTCACTCCAATCGTTAAATGGTGAGGGAAACAAATTGAATGCTCCTATCTCCAGTTATGGGTTTAATGAAAAACATATCTTATATTTATTTATCCAACAACTCACAAGTGGCCACATCCCTCCCATGGTATTCAATTGTACTGGTATATCTGAGTTGTACGCAGACACTAATAACATTCCATGTATTCCCGAAGCAAATACGTCATTTACCTTTCTTTATTTATCAAACAACCATTTAACTAGATCTTCCCACTTAGCCTAGGTCAATTAAAACCTTTACTTTACTTATTTTAGATATATATAATAATAATAATATATTTGGCATTAGTGGTTTAGTTTTCGTTAGATATTTAGAATTATCAAATAACAATTTTGAAGATCAATTCCTCAATCTATTGGGAATTGCAAAATTTTAAATGAATTGTTTGCTTAACTTAATAATTTCTTTGGGACTCTATGAGGGAAGACAAAACCAGACAACCCAAGCCCTCGATCGGGATGAGTGCAGTGCCAGAGGTGCCAAGACTTAATGGACATAGGCTGGATAATGAAATTCACTGCAGCCTCACCCCACAGCTCAAGGAAGGGAGTGCGGAGTCCTTTGCCTTGATTGCATGGGAGGTGGGTTGGCAAGGTGGCGAAGGGTGACATAAGGGAAGGTGGTGAATGGGGAAGGAGTATTGGACATGTAGGGAAGGCGGAAGGTATAGTGGGGAAGGAAGTAGCAGCAAAGCGGAAGGGAGGAGAAGTGAAGAAGGTAGAGGGCAAGCATCGACCATCCGGTATGTAGTCTGGCCTTGGCATTGTTTAATTTGTATGCTCTGGTTGGGTTCCAAGGGAAATCCCATGAGTCGGAGGGAGATTTGCTGGGAAGGGGGCAGAGGCGCAAGGCCACCCGAGAGAGGCTTAGCTCAACCAAGGAGAAACTAGGGTCGACAAGAAGGAACCTTTGCTTGGCTCTGTGCTATTTTAACTCTGCTCTTGAGCAGAAGCAGGGGTTATGGCATGGTGGGCACCATGAGGAGCCTCGATGCAAGGCCGATATGGAGTGACCAGCCTTCGGGTTGGGAATCTAGCAGGGTGGGTAATGGGTTGAGTGAATCCGAACAAATGGAAAAGTAGGACCATAGGGGAATTACCAAGGATCCTGGGGGCAGGAGAGGCAGAGAGGTGAGCTGGAAGTGGATTGGAACTGGCAGGGAGAGGCAAGGGTCGGCGGGTATGGGATCACTAGTAGCACCTAGCCACAAATGGGTTTGCGAGCCAGTATATGGCCGCACGAGGGGGACCAATACCAGTACCAAGGAAAGGGCGCGAGGCAGGAAGATAAGACCAGGGACTCCTGCATGAATTCCATAACCATTGACCACCCATGGGCACAAGGGTGCCTCTGCTCGATGCAGGACATACATGGTAGTGAAGTCTGGGTATCACATTTGCATTGCGTTGCGATGGAAGAGGTAAGGAAGCTAGCGATGTCAAACTGTTTACAGGTTATAAGCCGATAGCATATGACTCCAACACGACGTGGCCGCGGTCGGGGCAACAAAGGCCCAGAAACCCGGGAAACCAAATGCCCAAGGAGGATGGATGGCCACAGGGGTTGCAAGGCTGCCGAGCACATCATAGTTGAGGTAGTCGAGAATTACAAAGAGGAAGTCGATGAGGAAATCCGAAAACTGATAGATGGATGGGAAGAACAGGTGAAGAATGAGCTGGAACCAGATGATGAAATTGAGGTCTGGAGAATAATGGTGCCTGCCCAGGAACCACAAGAGGGCGAATAACTCAGTTCAAGCACACCCTATATCTGTATTTTCTAATGAAAAGTCTGCTAGGCAAAGCACTTGAAAAAATCTCTATGGGGATGGCAGTCACCATGCAGGGCCTCCCCAACTACAAGAGAGATATGGAGAAGATTCTATTCCAGCTGCATAAACAGGATGTTAGGATGGACTGGATTGACAGGTGCATCCCATACATTGGGGAGATCTTTCGAATGCTAGAAGCAACTACAGATGATCCTGCCCCAGTAGCCTCAGACACCGAGGAGAAAAACGACAAGCAAGATTAGTCTACCTATGTTTAGTTTTTGTTTATGTGGATAGCATTTAAATGTCTTGTTACCTATGTTAGATGTTATAGTTATATAGTTTGTTATCATGAGACTGAAACATACCTAGCTCTGCTAGAAAGAATAAAGAAGTTATGTTTTTGGATGGTCAATGCTGACCCATAGCCAACAAACTCGGTTTCCCCTCGAGGCGAGTTGAGGCCACTGGGTAAAACTATGTGGTGCAAATTTGCTTCATATACATAATAGAAAATGGACGGCCCTACCAAGCATTACAAAAAAAAAAAATCTTTGGGACTCAAACAATATATTTGGCTAATTGTGTTGATATTGAGTTATTGGATTTTGAGAGGAAATAAATTGAAAGAGAAACTTCCTTACTATTTGACCTTTTTGTTTATTTAGATTTTTGCACTTTGGCTACAATAATTTTTTTGGTGTTTTGAATGGGTAAAAAATTTCATCCCAATTCTTTTTGTTGAATTTCTCCAAACAATAGATCCATTAGAAGAATGTCATTACATTTTAAAATACTTCTAAGATTTACAAACAATTATCTGCCTCATACTGTTGGAGGTCAATAAATGTCACTTGACATCAAAGGAAGTCAATGTACTCTATTATATGTTTCAAGTAGAAACATGATATTTGATTTGTATAACAATTATTTTATAGGAAAAATACTTACAAGTATAGGAACTTTGAATGGCTTGTGATTGCTCAAATTCTATGACAACTAATTGGAAGGGCGATACCTACATATCTAAGTAACATATCCATTTTGGAGCAGTTAGACTTGTTCAAGAATAACTTGAGCGGACATATTCCTCAAGAGCTCTCTAAACTATATAGTTTGATTGTTCTAAACTTTGACCCAAGTAAATAAAATTTTCCACATTCAAGGCAACATCATTTGAAAGGAATGAGTGCTTATATGTGTATTCTTTAGATTCATGCAATGAAAAAAAAGGTGACATTAGTAGTAGCATTATTAATATTAAAGTGGGATGGTGTTATGGGGTACCAAGGGAGGTACCCAAGGTAATAATGTAATAATGGGATGGGCCATACTAATAAATAAGGTGGTTAACCCATATCATGTAAGGGACCACAATTAATTTGTAATAATGTAATGGGCCCATGGTATTCGTCGATGGTATGAGGGAACCATGGTAATGATCCATGGTATTGTATGTATGAGGCCTATATAGAGGCTAGAGACTCCATTTCAAGGAGGAGTGAAGAAAGATAGTGTCAAGAATTATTGTATGAGCAAGCATATGGCTTGTGGAATGTTCTCCTTCCTCAAGGAGTGAATGTATGGTGTTGCCCTACCTTAAGGGTTTGATCAATAAAGTGAATCATTTCTATCTATTTCAATCTTGTTATTCTTGGGTTTATTTATATTTCATATGTTTCTGGGTTAGAGCTACAACAATTGGTATCAGAGCCCAAGAAAGTGCTCTGATACCAATTGTTGTAGCTCTAACCCGGAAACATATGAAAATATAAATAAACCCAAGAATAACAAGATTGAAATAGATAGAAATGATTCACTTGATTGATCAAACCCTTAAGGTAGGGCAACACCATACATTCACTCCTTAAGGAAGGAGAACACTCCACAAGCCATATGCTTGCTCATACAATAATTCTTGACACTATCTTTCTTCACTCCTCCTTGACGTGGAGTCTCTAGCCTCTATATAGGCCTCATACATACAATACCATGGATCATTACAATGGTTCCCTCATACCATCGACTAATACCATGGGCCCATTACATTATTACTAATTACTTGTGGTCCCTTACATGATATGGGTTAACCACCTTATTTATTACTATGGCCCATCCCATTATTACATTATTACCTTGGGTATCTCCCTTTGTATCCCATATTACCCCCCCTAGTTATATATCAAATAGGTATATTATTACCTTGGGTACCTCCCTTTGTACCCCATATTACCCCCTAGGTATATACCAAATAGGTATCCAAGCTTGTGCTTGACATTGCCATTTATGAGTGTAAAAAACAACTTTCTACTTGGTGGTAAATGTGCCAAAGAAAACAATCCGCCCTAGAAAAAGATTTCTTTAACTATTAGTAAAAACACTTCTTTTTACACTAAGAGAGTTTAACTTGCTCTGATACCATGTTAGAAAAATAAATTTAGAGGGCAGGGGAAAAGAGACTCACTCTTCAACTAGCTCAGAAATAAGTTTCGGCTAGGATATTGTAACCATACAGGGACACTTAATTAACCGTAGGAAATAACGCACGAAAAATCTGTGTAAAACGAAGAGAGTTGTAGAAATTTACATGTGTAAGATTAATACAATAACTCAACAAGCCACACTTTAATTTATATGTCAAAACATAAGGAAATACATTCACATAGTAAATGGAGGCTACAACTCCAAGTGAAAAGACAACAAACATACTGCAATTTACGCATCACTCGGGTTGGGGAAACACAACAAACTCACTGTGATTTATGCATCCCTCGTGTTGGGGAGTAAACTTCTGTAAAACTCCATAAAACTAGTTTTTACAAACCAGCCAATATTTCCTCCATGATTTTCTCCTCACGAGTTAAAAACGCAACAAACTTACTGCCATTTACCCATCACTGGGTTTGGAAACTCCTTAAAACTGCAACTCCAAGTAAAAAACACAACCAACTTTATGTAAAAATCCATAAAACTGGTTTTTACAAACCAACCAATATTTCCTCCATGATTTTCCAATATTTCCTCCATGATTTTCTCCTCACTGCCTCACAAACTCTCACTCTCTAACTTGCCCCTCAAACATTACAAATGACTTTTACATCCATATTTATCTAACATACAAATTTGACATTAATTAGATAATAGAGAAAATATTTATTAAAAAACACGATTTTACATAATAAATGATTTTTTGAACTTACAGGTGTTGTTTGCCCATATCTATTTACCAAAATTTATTTAATCCCTGAACTCATCTACTGTGTTGCGGAACGCTAACGGTAAGGGTTGTACTTCTGCTTTGGCTTTAGTCCTTTCCTTGGCAAACAACCTTTCCTTGGCAAACAAAATCGCTGACTTTAATCCTTTTCTCTGCAAACAAAATCGCAACCATACAATGGTTTATTGGGCAAGCATAGTCTTTGTCAGTGTGTTTAAGGCGATGCTTGGGATTATTATTTCCAACAGATATATATAGATATATAGTCCTCTTTGGAATGAGATTTGAAATAAAATTGTTCCCTGATGTATACATTGTTTTGTCTGAAATGAAACCTGACATAAAACCAAACGTCCCTACCTAACCTTAACTTGGAGCCCACACGCCTCGCAATTTAACTTGCAAACATACAGTGACATATATTTTAACTTGCAAACGTACAATGACATATAGGACGGGGCGTCGTGCTCTTGTTGCCACATTCGGTAACTCGCTTACCTAGTGCTCTCCCTAGATGCAGACGAGGGACCAATGCCTATATATTTTGACCCTCCCGGAGGACTTTCCCAATCAAACACTCAGATGGTGGCGCAGCAGCGGGCATTCCCCCAAATCTGCTCTACAAGGATCAACTACCAAATGACATTTCCGTTAGATTCGGCACCCCATATCACACTAACAGAGGAAAGGCATTTTTTGGACATTTTTCTTCGGTTGGCATAGATTTACAAAATTGGAGTTATAATTTCAGAGTTAAATTTATTTATATATTTAAGATGTTATTTATAAAAAATTATAAAATTTTATATAACGTTAAAAAAATTATAAATTTTGGCGGAAAAAACCTTTTTGTTTCCAAATTTTAACAATTTGGTTTGTTGCAGGGATAGAGATTACTTTATTTATAATTTTCTGTACAAATTTTATATCATTGAATATTGTAATTGTAATTACTTCAATATGCATAGTATTTTATATTTAGAATGTGAGTTAACTGAATTAAGTTAGACCGAGTTAGAGTTCAATGTTATATTTAGTAAAATTAAATTTAATGTGTATTTATATGTTGAAAATATTTTGAGTTAGTAATTAGTTAAAAAAAGATAAACATCTATAATAAATTTGTGTTAATCAAATTTATAATGATCAGATAAAAGCTAAATTCATCTCATATTATAATTAAATAATTAAAATGTACATTTAAAAATATATTTAAATAACAAAAATTAACACAGCTTCTCCAAACAACATTTACAAAAGATAGGAAGGAACGATAAGGAAAATAATACAAAATTTCACAATTCACCAAAAAAATAATAACTATTGGAAAAATAATTAGTATTTTGGTTTATTTTTGTTAATTTAAATAATAAAAACTAATAATCATTATTTTCATCAGTAAAAATAATATGTTAATTAAATATTAAACTAATATAATTTTCTAAATAAATTAAATTAAAATAATAATTTTAATATCTTAAAATTGATTAGATATTAAAATTGAATGCTATTTTTCAGATTTTATAATATTTTTCCGGATTTAAAATATTGAGTTTTTGTTTTTCTTACTCTTCATTTTCATTTATATTAAAGTTTAGTGGGTATTAAAATGCTTAACCTGTAGTAGGTTCTTGAAATGGTTGAAAGTATTTTTTACATCACTTAATAATAAAATATTTATTTATTAATATATTTAGTTTAGTTTGTTAAAGGTAGAAATACGTTATTATTTTTAGATCACTAATTGTAGATTTATTGATTGCTATAAATTAATATATTGATTCAAAATTATTATATCATTATAAAATTGATGTACTATTATCAAATTGATAAAAAATAGAAGCATATTATAAAGATTGTTAGGCTACCATATAAATTAAATAATGTAAGTGGAATTTATAAGTTGAATTTGAACAGTTCGCAATGATAGAAGCGAGGGTTCATTTCAAAATTTGAAATATAAGAGAAGATTTATAATTAACAAGACTAAAAAAAGAGAAAATATGGACTTATGCTCAAACATTGGTTTTGTGTTTGACCATGCTAGTTATCAATACTAAAAAAGGTAGGGAGACTATCACCTCCAAATTTTATCCATGAGCCATGTTGATGGATTCTTTAGTAAGTAGTTAGATTCTATACATATCTTTTTGTTTCCTATTACTTACATTATTAATTAGGTCCATATGTGATTAATATGTGACGGCACAAGTTTTCTATTTGTGTACATTGGACATTGAAAATGATGACCTCTTTTTGTAGTTGTAATTTGCAAAATATAGAACTGCTTTATGCATCAACCGATATCAAATGAAGGTTTAACACTAACAAAGAATTTGAAAAATCATTAAAATGAATTCCTTCCGAGGCTGCATTGGAGTTATGTATCATTCATGTACCTTGAGGACTACTCTTGGGCACCTCCTTTGTTATGTGTCCATAGTCCTACTAATCTATATTATGACATATAACCACATTGTATTCACTAGTGGATATGATCTTTCTGGTGTTTCACATGTATCAACTTTGTATTGTTTGTGGTCATGTCTTAGAATTTCATGTCATGAATCTATAGTGTATGTTTTGTGGCTAATTTCAGTTTCTCTCTATGACTGAGCATGTGTTTTCCTACCTTGAGGAGATTATCAACAGATCTAAGAATCTATCTTTTCGTTTCCTCCCATCCATCTTCTGATTTTCCGTTGCTTCCTCCATTTTTTAGCTTTGAATTTTTGTAATACATTTCAACCAGGAATTTATCTTCTGGCCTCATGCATTAGAGGGCATCTATTATAACCCTATTTTCCACTCCAGTATAGTGAGAGAAACCCAAGTTTACTCATTTCACTTTTATTTTGACTTATGTGTCAATTATTCCATTCTAAAAGGGTTGAATTACATGTTTGAGTAATTTCTGATTAATATTTTATCAAAAAATTACAATTATGACATAATACTTATTTCATAATCGACACAATTGAGAAAAAGGTTTGTAGAATATGAGTTTACCAAGGAGATCAACTTGACCCACTTATGTATGAGTTGGCTAGGGTTTCATTATTTTAGAAGCTTCCTGACTTCTCAAGCTCCCAGGTGTATAGATACGTTCTCCTGAAGGATATAATGAACCTATGTAATCTCACTGAGGAAAGGGGGTTAATGAACCTATGTAATCTCACTAAGGAAAGGGGGCTAGATCTAGTATCCATATTATAGTGTAGGAGTTTTGTTGCATTGGAAGGATGCCATGCTAAAGGTTGGAAAGGAGCTCATTGCTTGAGTATATTATCTTGTGTATTTTCCATTGTTGATTAATGAAAGTTTATGATTTTGTTCACTTATATGCTATTTTCATTATTTATTCATGTGTTTTTCCTTTATGTTATTCTTCCCTTCGAGAAAGGCATTTTTTCTTTGGTTGTTGGTACATGTGTGCAAATCAAATTGATCATGATAGCTAGGATCAAGTTCTTCAAGTGGAAGTGGCATATCCAACATTGAACCCAACACTCTACGCTAACCTGTGAGGGACTAGGTGTATCTCCTTAAACTCTTGATTACAAATCCTATAAATGAATGTTATATGTGCCTAGGAATCTAATATATATGCTTTCATTTCTCTTTGCACATACACAGATCTTCTTCTAGGTATATATTGAGCTAATATACTAGGCTAAAAGTAGCCCACCTCTCTTAGGTGAAATTGTCCCGTTAACAATAACATAAAGAGGAAATAATTGCCGGTGGGGACAGGTCCATATAGGAACTTTGAGGA
>APFE030367426.1:5000-59623 GCA_000404065.3 Pinus taeda
TGTACTTCTTTTTCCATGCATTGTGCTGCACATATCCCTATTTGACATTGATGAGGGATCTTGTTTATTACTTGTTTCCATGATCCTTGCTTGATGTGACGCAAAATCATCTATGTGATGTACTTTTTGTCATGATTTGTTATGTTATGTTTTGAGATCCCTTTGTTGTATGTTGATGGGATCCTCATATCGTCTTCTTGTATATTTGCACTTAGATCCCTTTTATGCCATGTTGGTGGGATGATCATCATGCATGAGTTTGTGTCATACTGATAGGAGTCTTTTGATTGAGAGTTCCTATAACAAAACATCTCTTGGAGCCACTCCTACGTGAAGGCATATTTCTTATATGATAGCGACATCACCTCTATGTACATCATCACTATTGACAGCACTTAATGCAGCGACCTACACCATCTTAACACCGAGGCTCAGAGACATAGTCCCTCCTGGACAAACTCCGTTATCAATGACTTATGCTTTTATGTTGTTGATGATTGATATGTTCATTTTCTTTACAACATGCACATGTATTCATTTATGTTCTTTTAAAAATACAATTTAACACATCACGAAAGTAAAAGGTCTTGGAAGGGTCCATCGTCAAACCCGAACCTAGATCAAGATTAATGTATTAATGCATACTTACCATTATATTATTATAAATTTAATAAGGTTTAAATAATAATATTAAGTTTTTAATATTATTATTAATATTAATAATATTATTAAATTATTAATGTTATTAATATATTAATAATATTATTATTATTAGGTATATTAAAATATTATTAACAATTATTTATGTGTTTATTGGTCATTACTATACTAACCTAACGTTATTATAAACCTAAGTAATATTATTATGCTATTATTAAAAATAAACATTTTTTGCCATGGAAAATTTGGATAAATCAACTCAAACAGTAACACACCATTATATTATTATAAATTTATTAAAGTTTAAATAATAGTATTAACTTTTTAAATATATTATTATTATATTAATAATATCAACAATATTATAAATTAATAATCCTATTAATATATTAATAACAATAATAATATTATTAGGTATATTAAAATATTATTAAATTAATCAATAATTGTGTTATTAACTATTACTATACTAACCTAACGTTATTATAAACTTATGTAATATTATTATGTGATTATTAAAAGTAAACATTTTTTTCCATAGAAAATTTGGGTAGATCAACTTAAACGGAACACAGGGATCACATCCTTTCGACCAAACAAGTAGATCCTAACCTTGAAAGCATCCAGGAGAATTGACCCCACAACTTCCCAATAACAAAGTGCTTTAACAACAATAACTTTACCAATTAATCTAACCCTCAAAATTATTAAAATTAAAACCTAATTTTATTAACATAAACCTAATATTATAAATCTAGTATTATTAAAAATAATATTATAAACTTAATATTATTAAACCTAATATTATTCAAGTAACATTATTAAGTTTAATCTTAAACCTAATATTAAATTTAATAATATTAATATTAAACTTAAAATGGTCAACTTATTAATATGTTATTCTGGATACAAGGTCGAGATATTTTTAACAAGTGGTAAGTTACGACATTGTTGTGAGGAGTGGATGAATTTTCAGTGCAATTTCCCTATGGAATGACTTGTCTTGGTTCACATCTAATATATATTAATATTAACAAAGGATCGTATAATGAACAATAAAGAGAAATCTTATTCAATGATTTTGATTCTATAAAGGATATTGCATCAATAGAGTATTTTGATGAGTGGATGAATTTTCAATGCAATTCTTTATGGAATGACTTAACTTGCTTAACAACTTATATCTATTATATTAAGAAAGCATGGTATAATGAATAGTAAAGAGGAATCATATTCAATGACTTTCATTATATAAATAATATTGCATCAATAAAGTATAGATTTGATTATTGAATATAACACAATAATAGGTTAATCCAGGAAGGTATACTAATAATGATTCAACCCTACATACATTTGAGTTTTATCAAGGTAATTAACTATGTTAGGAACATGATCAAATAAGGAAGTTGATGGTGTCTTTTTTAGAGAAGTCTTAACCATTCTTTTGATACTTATTAAAGAATTATCAACATAAGCATGGTTGATATATTCATAAAATTTACATTGATTCAAGATTGAAAATTGGTTTTTTTCCCTTAATGTTATCTATCTTATCACTTTATGATAATATATAATTTGTATTATTTTTCACATTTACCTTATATTTGGATAAATTCATTAGTATTAAAATGCTTAGATTTCACTAATGCTTAATGAAACAAATAAATTGAAAATTACTTAAGAATAATTTGATTTCCCTAACCACAAAAAAAATCCTATAAATTAATGAATTTGAATATTAGTAATTCATTTTTATTATAACATAGGTTGAATTTAAAAACATTTTCACTTCTTCATCTTATAATAATATATCTTTTAAGTTTTCATCAATATCTATTAAATAAATTAAATATCTTTTGAAATACCAATACCTTGTTAGATGTTAAAGGGATTTTTATAAAACAACTAAAATAAGCCATTCATTTTTTTAAAATGACAATCACACAAAGTTTCTTATAAAAATGCAATATTAACTTAAACTATTTTATAGCACAATTAAATTGATCATTCATTTGGAAAATTTGTCCTATAAGAACACAATGTGAACTTAAACTATTTTATAGCATGATTAGACTAATCATTTATTTGTTTCACTAACATAGGTAATAGGTAATTAGATCAAGCATCACTTTTGAAGTGTAGTTACGAAAGAAGATCTAGTTCCACATATTTATTATATTAAAACCTCTTACACATCTTATGTTATTAAGGAGTAAACTCCATACTCTAAATATAATCATATTTCATCATTGAAACCCTACCACATAGGCAAGACTTACCACATGGCACACAAGTGGCACCCCCACCTTACCCAAGTAGTGTCATGTTGCCTATTGGCACCATAGTGTCCTTAGTTACACCCATGTGGAACCTACCACATCACTTCTCCACACGTGCTCCACACAAGCCCATAGGTCCAACCCCTTAACATGGTTTTTTTTTTTTTTTGAATCAGGCTATTCTATTATATTACAAAAAGTCAAAAATTACATCAGTATTACAACAGGGCCGTGGCCCTATAACTCCTGCCGAGAGATTGACAGTTTGCCCAAGTTTAGACATATCCAAAATTGAACAGGTACAAAAATTGGATGCTATGACAGACTAACATTACGACTCATGACATTGCTTATAGCCGACACATATAACATATGGATAGCCAACACATAGATTTTGAAATCTAGACTGAAACCGAACACATACAGATAACGAGGAGCGAAAATAGAGAAAAGATTTCCCTTCCTGGCAGCTGAGAGCGAACTGTTGGTTGAATTATTCATCGTCGGTGGTATACGGCTCTTCCTCCCCCTTGCCCCAGAATTGCTGGGGCTCATCCGAGTCAGAGAGCTGGATCCTCTGAGCCGGTTCGCTGGGGCCCGCAAGGGAAGCCTGAGTGGCTGGGGAAAAGATTTCCCTCATAGGGCGTTGCAGATCAATAGTAGGCACCTGACTGTGGGATGCGCTGTGTGTCCGCATTCTAGGATTTCTCCACACCCAGGTGCTCTGCCACGGCCTGCTGCTCTACCATGGAAGCGGTGATGGTCAGAAGTTACCTCAACTGAGGAAGAGGGAGAAATTGCGGTCCTCTGAGCTGAAGCTCGACCCCTTGAGCTTCCTTGACGGCTGCTCATTCTCAGACGCTCGCGGTGCATTGCCAAGTTTACCAAAGAGCGGGAATGTCCCTGCGCAATCCCCCACAGAACCAGAGGATGTTCCAACGCTGCCACTGAGTGCCCATATGCTTCGAAAGAATGCGGGAATGTGACAGAGGTTCCCAGCATTTGAAGCGCAATCTCACAGATTTGCAGGAGGAAAATAAAGGCAGAAAGGACGGGTAATAACACTCACGGAGGATCAACTGCAGGCGCCCTTATGAAATAGTCTGCAGGGTACTGCGTGGCTCGTTCAGGCTGACACCTGCCCATGTGACGAGCCTCTGGTCCGCTACGCGTGTAAGACACCCGCATCTGGGAGGGAGAGATATTTTTGCACCAAAGAGATGCAGTCCTTTTTGAGTTGGTCATCATCTACCATGTCCAGTGAGCCTGAGAAGTATGGTAATAGCTGAGATACACCTTGGTTAGCCATTCTATCTGCTACCTGGTTTGCTGTTCTTCTTACATGCTGGAAGGTTATGCTTTGGGGATTTTTTAGCTTTTCCTCCAGGGATTCCAATCTACTGAGCAGTCTCAAACTTGTTGCGATCTTGACTGCAATAGCCCCAGCCTGTATTCTTTTAGCCGCAACTATAAGAATGAAAGAATCTCCTTCGACCTCAAGAGGGAAGAAGTGTTGTTGTTCTGCTAGACAGATCCCTTCCCAGAGTCCTTCCAGTTCTGCTGCATTGTTAGTGTCTTTGCCTATTGATCCATAGTATATGTGCAATAATGCTCCTATGTGGCTTCTGAAGATTCCCCCAAATCCGACAGGTCCCATATTACCTTTGGCCGCCCCGTCGAAGTTCAGCTTGTATGAGTTGGTTGTAGGTGGGGACCAGGATGACGGGGAGTTGGAGCTGATTGGGGGACGGGTGATGACCTTGGCTAAGGCGGAAAGGTCTAGATTCCATTCTTTCAATATATTACGCTCCTGTTGAGATTCTGGCATGTATGTATCATACCAGGTTCTTATGGCTAAGGTTTCCTGTATGTTTTTTTTGAAGACGAGCCACAGAGCGTCTATTGACCGGTATGTATTATTAAAGATTCTGTAGTTTCTCTCCTTCCAGAGAATCCAATACAAAAAGCCTGGTACAAGACTCCACAGAGATTTGAGAAGCTAGCTTTTGAACGGGTTCTTGGTCCAGTTCCTGATATTTTCTGTTACATCCTCCATCCTTGGGTCCGTTCTCATGTTGCATTTCTCAACTTTCTCCAAAAGTTGCTTAGCTAGCGGACATGTTTCCATTAAATGACTGATGGTTTCAGAGTTGAGATTGCAAGTTGGGCATCTTGATGGCCCAATGAATCCCCGTTTTATCAAATTGTCCCATGTGAGAATGCGTCTTTTACTTAGAAGCCATAAGAAAGTTGAGATCTTGGGCCATAGCCCTGGTAGCCAAACTTGTCCCCATATTTGATCTTTGTCCGCTTGGAGGTCTGAATAGCGCAATTGATGGGATTCTTTAGTGGTAAATGTTCCTTTGGGTGTGTGACCCCATCTGAGTTTGTCCTGTTGGTTGGAGTAACGAATTCTTCGGTATGTGAGTTCCTGATCAATATCAGAATACGTTTCTCCCTGCCAATCCATCTGCTAGAGGCTAGCTGGTTTCCATGTTTGGAAGTCATGATGTGTGGATTGTTGCCAGAATTGGTGAACGTGGGTGAGGTTCGCTTGCTGCATATGAGTTTGCCAAAGAGGCTTTTGAAATAAATTTGCGAGTTTAGGGAGTTGCTGCCATGAATCCTCCCAAAACCTTGCTTTCGTGCCTGAGTGAATTTCCCAGAAGCTGTGTTCTTGAATGAAGTTGCTGTGAATCTTTGCAGTGTTCCATATGGGTGATCCTTGGGTTGTGGAGTTGATTCTTATGAGATCGCTCCATTGACTTCCCTGGGCATATTTTTCTTGCCATAATCTAGCCCATGGTGAATGAGGTTTGGAGATCCAGTTCCACCACATTCGTGCTCCCATTGTATTGTTGCTTTGAAGCGGATCCCGTAATCCTAGTCCTCCTTCTGATTTGATTTTGCAAACTTCTTTCCAATTAACAAGAGCCCATTTTCGATTCAGACCAGTTGAGCCCCATAGGAAGTTGCGCTGAAGGTTGTGTATGGCTTTAAGGACCCATTTTGGAGCTGCCATGATGGAAAAAAGATACAATGGCATTGCTTGTAAGGCCGATTTGATTAAGATGAGTCTGCCTGCCATATTTAGAGCACGGAAAGTCCAAGATGAAAGCTTTGATTCTAATTTATCAATGAGAGACCTCCAAGAAGCATGTTTGATGGCCGAATCAGAGAGGGGAGCCCCAAGGTATTTGGACGACAAATGGGATATGGTGAACCCCAAAATTCTGGTAGTATTCCTTTGCGTAGTGGGGGGGGATTGAAGAAGAAGAGCTGAGATTTCGAGGCATTAATGGTAGTGCCAGAGGCATCGCAGAAGAGGGAAAGTAAAGATTTGAATACAGAGGCTTCTCTCGAGGAAGGATGACCGAATAACATGGTGTCATCAACGAACTGCTGATGGGACTGAGGATTGAGGCCATGGATGGAGATACCTTTAAGAGCTTGGGAGGAAACTACTGATTTGAGAAGCCTGCTGAGTCCTTCTGCCATTAAAACAAAGAGAAAAGGTGAAAGTGGATCCCCCTGCCTGATGCCACGAGAGGGACGAAAAGGAGATGAGGGAGAACCATTCAGCAAGACAGAGAAGCTGGGAGAGGTGATAAGGTTCATGATCCATCTGGTCCAAGTTGCACTAAAGCCAAAAGCCAAAATCATTTTGTGAATGGAATTCCAACTGAGCTTATCGAAAGCTTTAGAAAGGTCTAGTTTTAGAATCATACCTGGTTTTTTGAGAATCTTTAATGAGTGAATTACCTCATTTGATAGAATTATTCCATCCATGATCTGTCGGCCTTCTACATATCCCGTCTGTTCTGGAGAGATGAGTAGGGGAAGGAGTGGTTTGAGCCTGTTCGCGTTGACCTTTGAGATAAGCTTGTAGATCACATTGCATAACGCTATTGGTCTGTATTTTTCCGGCCTGTTTGGTTCTTCTCCTTTGGGTACCAATGCTATGAAGGTGGTATTAAGGGTCGGGAGGATCCAGTGCATGATTCTGGATTCCTCTACTAGTTCCCAAACCTCAACTTTGATGAGCTCCCAAAATTCATGAAAGAAATTGGTTGTAAAGCCATCAGGCCCAGGAGCCTTTCCATCTTTAAGCTGGGCCATGGCTTCTTCAACTTCCTTTAATGATGTGGGCTGAAGTAGTTTATTATTGTGATCCTCTGTTATGATTCGAGGAATGTGATACGTGATGGCTCTGATTGCTTCATCCCTGTTATCTGTGGGTTCCTTGAGAATATCCTTAAAATATCCTGTGAATTCCTTCTCCATGTCTTCATGTGCTTCGATTCTTTCACCTTGTTGATTGTTGATGAATGTAATTTTATTGTGCATTCGCCTTTGGATTGTGGTTTTATGGAAGAATTTTGTATTCTTCTCCCCCTCTTTTAGCCAACTGATTCGGGACTTTTGCCGCCAGAGAATTTCCTCTTGTTTTCGACGCTCTTCAATTTGATTCCAGAGTATCTGCTCCTGTTGTGTTTGTTCATCTGTTCTGCCTTCTAGAATGAAAGTTTGTTGAAGTACTTTCATTTGCTGCTCCTGTTTTTGGCGATTTTCCTGTATATGACCAAAATGTGTGCGATTCCAAACTTTGAGAACTTGTTTCAAGTTTTTCAACTTTTGTTGGAATTGATACATCTTGGCTCCCTCTGGCGGAATATAAGATGTCCTTGCCTCATTGACCGCTGCCTTAAAATTGGTATTTGTGAGCTAGAAGGCTTTGAATCGAAAAGGTCTATTGCAACAGTTACCTGGCTTGGACCATTATAGCAAAATTGGCCAGTGATCTGATCCTCCTTGGGGAATAATGGAAGCATTGAAGTCCCCTCCCAGGTGGATTGCATTGTCTGAGATGAAGAATCTATCAAGCCTGGAGGCAATATGGTGAATACCTCGACGCTTGTTAGTCCAAGTGAAAATTCCATTGGAGGTTGGAATATCCATGAGTTGATTGGTCTGTATGAATTGTCTGAGGCCATTGCTATCACTGTCGAGCCTGATTCTGCCCCCTTGTTTCTCTTCCATGGATTTTATTATGTTGAAGTCGCCGCCGCCGATCCAGAGGGGAAATTGCCTATTTTCATTGAGGATGGAGATCGTTTCCAGAAGATCTAGTTTTTGCTGTATTGTCTGCGGGAAATAAACATTTGTGAGATGCCCATGGATACTGGTGCCTATAAGGTGGAAGGAAGCTTGGATAAGATGAAGGGTGGCATGGAAGTCATATAATGAAATAATCTGCGGGTTCCACAAAATGGCCAGACCGCCTAAAGCCCCAAAGGCATCTACTGAAATAGAGCTGCTACCTGCCCAGATCTTGTTTCAAATTCTTTCAATAGCTGCGTTGCTGCTTTTTGTCTCTTGAAGAAAAACTATGGATGGTTTTTCTTGTTGAATCAGGTTTTTGATCATTCTATGTTTTGAGGGAATGTTGAGTCCTCTCACATTCCAGGAGATGAGCTTCATGTAAACTGAGGTTTAGGTTTATAGAACTTTGTCAACTTAGGGAATCGCCCCGATTCCATAAGTATTTCACCCACTATTATGGTTCTCTGAAGGTCTGTCTTTCTTTCCCTCTTCTTGGTTTCTTTGAGCGCCTTTTTTCCATCCCAGGGGCTGCCTCCTTGTATGCCAAGAATTTTATTGTGCTGCACCTTGGTCAAGACTCCTTTAAGTCTGTCTATTTGCCAAGGGGGAATTGAATTGTATTCTTTTTTCTTGCATGCCGTTTCAAGTTTGAAGATATCAAGACCATCTAAGCTGACATCCACCTGATCTTCCTCCATGACAATAGGGGAGCTCTGGTTTTCCTCATCTGCTTCTTCATGTAGGCTGAGAGCTAGAGCTGCATCTAGCTCCATGGCTGAGTCTTGCTGTTTATTATCCAACATAGATTTCCCCTGGGAGGAGGTGAAGGGACTAAGATCTAAAACCAATTTTTCATTCTCCAAAGGAGGGTTAGGGGTGAGATAAGAAGAGGCGGGATCTGAGGACTGCATGGGGGCTGTGGGGTTGTGGGAGGATGAAGGCAAAAAGGGCTTCTTCAGGGGGTCAGAGCTGGGTTGGTTTTGCATATCTTTCGAAGCGAGAACAAAAAATCTATTCTGGGAGTCGGCTTTGAAGGCATTGTCCGAGACTACCTGCCTTTTCTTGGCATGCCTACGACGGTTGGGTATTTTGGTGAAACCTTTTGAGTCTTTATCAGAGACATCAGATGTGGCTTTGGACTGCGAATTTAATGGACAGTCGTGGAAGAGGTGGCCATGCTCATGACATTTGCGACAACGGAAGGGGATGTGCTCATAATCTAAAGGCTATGTCCATTCAAAGTCATCGTGAAAGAGACTTACCGAATCAGCTAAAGCTTTGGTTAGGTGCATCTGGACGCAAATCGTGGCATACGAGGTGTATTTGCAGGTTTTTGTTTCAGCCACAACTTTGATGAAGGTCCCAAGTTTGTTGCCAATATCTGCCAATGTTTCTTCTTTCCATTATTCCACTGGGAGGGAATACATTCTTATCCAGACACGAGCCCAGCTGAAATCTTCTTTATCAGGGTTAAATCTTGGTTTCCATTCCGTGAGATAGAGGCCTGAAGAGTTAAAGAAGTATGGGCCGCCTTTGAATACCCGCACTTTGTCCTCCACACAATGAAAGATGGCTGTGAAGAAGCCTTTCGGTCCAAGCTACAGGGTAACTTGTCCTTTGGGTTTCCATTTTGAGGCTATTCGTCCTTGTAAGGCCTTTTTAGTAGGCTAGAATCCTAGAAACTTTCCTATTAGCGCGTGATCCTGCATGTATTGGATCTCACCGTTGATGCAGTGGCTTGGTAGATCGACCTTGATACGCTCTGCAGCCTTCGGGATACAGGTGGCCGAGTTCGCCTTTGGCTGTGACGACGAAGCGTTGTTGTGCGCCTCTTTTTCTGTGTTTACCTCTTCAGTCTGGGCTATGGGTATCTCTTCTTCATTCGTCCTTTGTCCTTCCTGCACAGCTTCAGGGACTGCGCCAGAGGGGTTTAGAGGCTTTGCATGCTGTTCCTTGTCAGAGATTGGAGTATCCAATGGAGGGGAGGCAGAGCTCTCCCCTCCTGCATTCTTTGCCATTGCAGGCTTCCAGCAGGAGTCCGGCGTCGGCGAGAGCATAAGCTGTCAGAGGCGGCTAGTGATTAGGGTTCTGAAGCGATTTGCAGTCAGGGTGCATGTATCGAGAGCCGAACCTCGTTGCAAACAATAATCATGCCCAAAATGAATGTTGAGAACATGACTATCCCTTAACATGTTATGTTAAGAAATTACCTTATATTTAATTATTTGAAATTTGGCTCTTTTACGAAATTCCACTAGTCCAAATCTTAGAACTAGTCCTCTGTCATGTGCATATTCAGGAATGGGCCCACATCTATGCCTCCTAGCCTTTCTCCCTCGCATTCACCCTAGATGTCTCAGGCTCCCTAACTAGTCCAGAGTACTTCCCATCTGGGCTTTCCAAGGAGTACTCAAGTGTAATACCTTAAGACTTCTAGACCTCCAGTCTGACTCCCCCACGATCTAGGCATGCCTTTTTGTTATAAATGGTGTTTGGTTCCAAACATGATAAGTAATAATTTTATTTATAATTTTTCATTATAAGGCTTTATTTAATTTGATTAAAAATTTGCCTCCAAACACAATAAGCTCTAGCCCCAAAGGGCTCCATGCTATAGTATAATTTATTTAATTCATTTGAAATTTCATGTCCATATTAGCTAATTCCAGCCCATTTTGGGTTTGGTACCATGACGACCTAGTGCATGCATCCTTCCCCAAATGTCCAAACTCTCAGACTAGTCCAAACTTGCCTGAGTTTGACGCAAAAATGAAGAAAACTCTATTGTAATAAACCATAATTCTTTTCTAAGTTTTCTACAAATATTTTACGAATTTATCCTAACTTCCCTTAAGATCTTAACTTTTCTTAAGACCTGCATAAACAGAAGAACATATGTATGTATATATCCCTAGGTCCAACACCGCAATCTAAGGTGCTAACCATTAATAGAATGAACTTGCAGAGGACCAATCTAGTAATGGAAAACTCTCATTCCCATTCAATTTATGAATTCAACACTATGTGCAACTATACCAAAACTCTATGATATATACATACATTTATATGTGTGTGTGTGTGTGTGTATAGAAATAATGCCCAATCTCTATCAATATTTCATGAGAAATGGAGGCATGCATTAGTTAAGTATAATAGGGTTCAATTTGGGCTCAAAAAAGGCCATAAGCAATTCATCTAATAACAAAAATCTTTATCATGCCAATGTAGAGATTCTTGGCATTAGAACACACAACAATGGGATTTCACACATCATAGCAATTTAACTAGATTCCTAAATAGTTACCAGGAATAATCCAAATAACCAAGAACATATTAATATTTACTAAGATATACAAGTCCCTCATGCTTTGAGAATACAATCATACTCATACAATATATCATGTTGCAAACACATGTTGGGAAACTCATTCCACAATTAGCAATGCTAATATGTTCCTTGACATATGACACCATTAATTACAATTCAAGTGCAACAAAGATACACAAGGAGCATAAGTAAACAACTTATCTTATCTATGAATGATTGGAAACTAAGGTAGGGAATTCAACTCTCCACCCAATTATAGGCCAATTTCAGTACAATATTTCTTGCAGTTATCCACCCCCAATCCAGATCCATGGTCTAGGGGAGTGTTTTCTCAAGGATTCCAATTTAATTTCAACTAGGGTATTTTTCATTTTTCAAAGAGTGTTTGATTTTTGTATAGGTGGTTTATCAATTGCATTTTCAATGAAAGTACTACAAGACTAGTAACACATTGTCTAAGTGGTTTATCAACATACTAGGCAAGAAATAGGTGGTTTATTAGCCTCCTCTAAAAGAAACCAATGGTTTATTAGCTCCTTTCAATAAGAACCCTAGTGATTTCTACCCTCCCTAGTGGTTTATTAGCCTTAAAAAAAGCACCAGAGTGGATTATAATCTTACTAGGAAAGCACTAAGTGGTTTTTCAGCTTCACAACAATCACTCAATGATTTATCAACCCCTTTTATAAAACGATCCTCATCTATTTCCTCCTCTGAGCCTCCCACTAATATTTATATCTTGGACACCACAATCCAATTGCTCCAATGCATCAAACACTAGGAATAACACCCAAAACAACTTTGTATAAAATAATTTTTCTTTATCTTCCTTGATTCCATATGCTTCTTCATCTCACCGCATTCTTATTCTCATCAATATCCCCTTCTTATTGATACCTCTTTGGTTGCATCCTCCATTCCTTTTCAAGACTCCATTTCTCTTCATATCGTGGAATGAATAACCCCAATGATGATGCCCCGTCTCTAACTCATCATTCAGTTTTAACAATTTGATGGTGGGGCATTCTATCACATCAGCCGACCCACTTGCAATCTCCCTCAACCATGGATTTGTTAGTCTTTCTCCCTGAAGCCAACCAATCAAATTTTATTACATTTATATTTACAAATTGTCTCAACTAGTCATGATCCTCCATGCTGGCATTACACAATTTTCATTTATCTTTACTAAAATAAGGGTGTTACACTTATACCGAAGATCGATGATCTATTAGAAAACTACATGGGGTATTTTATTTTTCAAAGATCAATATAAGGTCAGGTTATCATCAAATCAGGGCACATGAGTAAGACGTATATAAAACTAATTGCATACATCATTATGGACATTATGAATTTTTTGATCATGCCATTTGACTTGACCAACACAGCTACAAATTTCCAATCATGCATGAACCATATTTTTGGGAAGCATTTGTGGAAGTTTCTACTAGTATTTTTCAATGATCTCCTCATATATAGAAAATTTTTGGAGGAACACCTAAGACACTTGGAGGAAGTCTTATGCATATTGGATGAGAAATCCATTTTCACTAAGGATTGCAAATATGAGTTTGGAGTTATAGATATTATGTATCCGGTGCATATTATCAATGTGAAGGAAGTACATATGCACTAAGAAAAGATCCACACTATACTTAATTGGTCCACACCTAAGACTCTGAAAGATCTACATGGATTTATGGACATATGCAACTAATATAGATGTTTTTCCAAAGGATATTCATAGATGGTGGTAATCTTAACAAATTTAACCAAAAAGGAGGGCTTTTAGATGGTATAAGGAGGTACAATAAACTTTTGAGAGATGCAAAGAGTTAATGAGAACTTTCCCAGTTATAACACTTTCTGACTTCTCACAACCTTTTGTACTAGAGTGTGATGCATCAAGGGAAGGCATAGGGACCATGTTGATGTAGGATAAGCACCTAATAACCTTTGAGAGGAAAAAACTAAGGGATCCAAAGAGACTTTATTTTGTTTATGATAAAGAAATGCTTGCCATCATGCATGCATTAGTGAAAATTATGTAGTACTTTGTGGGTGGAAGGTTTTTCATAAAAAATGACCACAACAGTTTAAGGTACTTAGAGAAAATTGATTTGAATTAGAGGAAACAAAAAATGGGTTAGTAAGATACAAGACTACTATTTTGAAATTGAATATATTGAAGAAAAAAACAAATTGGGTAGAAAATACCTTGTCAAGGAAACTAATAACATGTTTTCTCATGGAAATCACTATTGATTGGAAGGCACTTTTGCTAGTAGAGTATTCCAAAAATAAATTTGCATGCGAGTTGATGGATGGGTTGGTATAAGATGGAAGGTACAAGATAGAAGACAGCATCATTCTCCACAAAGCAAAGATTTATCTACGTACTGAATTAACACTCAAGAATAAAATCGTGACGGTTGTCCATGATTCACCTCTACTCAAACATCATGGATACTTCAAAACATATCGGCAAGTTAGGGAGAGGTTATCTTGGAAGGGCCTCAAATAATACATATGGATACATGTGACAAAATGTACTACTTTCCAGCAAAATAAGATGGAACATGCTCATCCTATAGGATTGTTGCAACCATTACCCATTCTAGAACAAAAATGGGAGGGTGTTTCCAATGATTTTATTGTGGGGGAAGAGATTGAATTTTGGTGGTAGTTGAGAGATTGAGGAAGTTTGTTCACTTTATGGAAATTCCATCAGACTACAAAGAAAATCAAGTAGTAGAATTATCTTTGGGAAGACCTTTAGGCTAAATTGAGTGACTAGATATATAGTTAGTAGCAAGGATAGTTGATTTCTCATAGCCTTCTAGAAAGACCTGTTTAGATTAGCAGGTATAGAACTAACCCTAAGCATTAATTATCATCCACAAAAAAATTGGCCAAATAGAAATTATAATCAAATGGATGGAAGGTTATCTATGGAATTATGTGGTGAGGAAACAAATGACCTGGATCCAATGGCTACATTTGGAGGCATACTACTACAATACTACTTATCATATTTCCATTGGTATCTCATTATTCTGAGTAGCATATGGTTATGAAACTCCTCCATTTGTTGAGATGTATTTTAGGGATAGCATGGCTCCAAAACTAAAGGATTGGTTGCAGGAAAGATATGAAATCCTAAAATTCCTTAAAGAGAAGCTATAGGTTGCAAAAAATCAGTTGAAGATGAATGAAGATTGCAATAAGATCAAACACATTTTTTGGGAGGGAGATTTACTTTTCTTGCATTTCCAACGATATATATAATCCTCCTTATAGAGGAATAGAGAAGAAAAATTGAAGCCTCAATTTTATGGACTGTCATACAAATGATTGGATAAGTAGATTATGATCTTGAGCATGTCGAGGAGAGATATTCATAAAGTATTCCATGTGTTACACAATCATGTATTATTTTGATGATCTCCTTAGTCAATAGAACCTACTATGACCACAATGGAGGTTTTTTTCTTTTCTTATTGTCATGTTTATTTTGTTGTCCCTTCTTGGGCATGAATGATTCCAATTGTTTTCCTAACAATTAGGAGTCTAATCTCTCACATGATAACCTCTAATGTATATCCAAAATCAATAATAACTAAAACAATAGATTTTCTTTTTATTAAAAAAATAAATATTTACATCCTCATAACATATTCACTTTCCACATGTCCAATTTAAATCTTAAAAGTCATTTAACAATTGATTTACCAGGGATATCACATCTACCCTCCCCTTCAAATGGAACATTGTTCTCTATGTTTCATACTTAAATTTCCCTTGACACAACATAGGAACAAATACCTTCATTTCACTTTCCATCTCCCAAGTGACCTCCTAAATCCCAAAGTGCTTCCATATCTTAAGTGCGTGAATGAATATAGTGAATTCAAGGTCATAAATTGCATAATTTCTTTCATGATCCTTTAATTTTCAAGATTCAAGCCACCACATCTTCTTGCATGAGCACTCCCCCCAAATCTTCTAAGCAAGTGTCAATATAAACTATAAAGTCTTTATCATGGTTTTTTATTTTTAGCACAGGTGCAACAATGAGTAAATGTTTTAACTATTCAAAGCTCTCTTGACATTTTTGAGTCCACTCAAATTTAACCCCCTTTCTTCTACATAGATTTTATGGGGTAAGCCAATTTATAAAATCCCTCTATGAATTTGTGAGAGCATCCTTCTTGTGTATTTCTCTATTTAGCTTGATGATAGAAAATGCATGTTTTTTTAATGGCCTCATCTCTTATTTTTTGGATTATCATTTTCAATTCGTTCTTTAAAAGAAAAGAGAACACAATTTATAAAGTGATGTACTTTAGCTTTGTCTTCTGATATATATGGCACATATCTCAAAATATGAGTAAATTTCATTACAAACTCATCCATTAACATTTGGCCAAGTTTTAGATCATGAAATTATTTGGTCTTTTCATCAAAGTAATGTTTAGTTAGATATTTTTTTCTTAAAAATTCTCTAAAATTCCTCTCAAATAATGTTATTGTTTTCTAAATTGTAAACTATTTTGACTTCTTCACACCACGGGGAAGTTTTTCCCTTTAACTCATATGTAGCTAATTTAGCTTTTAATTCAATAGAATAATCATAGACCTAAAAATACCTGTTGACATTAAGAAACCATTCATGTATTTATTTTTTGGACTCCCCAACATAGGTTGAGGATCTAATATTCTTGAATACAATTCTCCTTGTATTTCTAGTTTTGGCCTCTTTCAATCCCTCAAATATAATTTTTGTGAGTTTTTCTCTTCTTCTCCATCATTTTTTGGCTCCTTACATCCAACCACATCATCAAGGTTCTTATTCTTGGAAGTCTCTCCTTGGTCCACTTCCTCCATTATTGCTTCCACGATCATGGGATTGAATTTATCTCTTAATTTTTAACGAGTTTTTATTGTTCTACGCTCACTTTTAATAATTGTTCATGTCATGCATGGAGGCTTACTAGCTTTGTCTTCATATATCTTACCGTGTTCATCAATTCCATTGTGGGAACTTGCACTTGTTCACCCAAATGTACCTAGATCCTATATTGAACTATGTGAGTTTGTCCCTACAATTTTTCCATCACTACTCCCTTTCCTTTACTTGTCTTCTTCTGTGCAAAACATACATTCATTTTTTTAAACAAGATCATGGTCAGCTCATAGGCCATAATGTTGCAATCTATTTTCTATAATAACTTATGTAACATCCCCCAATATTACCAAGTAATAATTGTGAATTACAAAGTGATTTTTGTCACTTAATATGTACATTTACTGTGACGATAAAAGGGTAATCATCAATTTTATTTTCATAGATATAATATCTCATTATCCATTCAATATATAATTGTTTTTCTATAACAAGAATTATTTTCATGTCTTTCCATTCTTGGAGTCTTGCTTGAAACCAAAAATTAAAAATTCTTTCACCCAATCTTAGTTCACATTCATTTTAGCACTCCCTCTGTTGTTGGCTCAAGGCCATGGCTATACTAGATCATGAGCCTAACTTAATCCCACACCTTTATTGTAATGGTAATTGGTAGTTGTTTTTGTTTTATTTGATTTAACATCATATTTGTCCTTATAAAAACTATGTCCCTACGCAACATGCATTGTTATGATGACCCTATCTAATTATACTATTCCACACAATATATTTCATTGTCATTACGTAATCTTCGGTTCCATTGGATGACATTTATATACACGTGAAAAATGCATTGAATGATTTAAATATTAGAAGAGCCCTCGTGGCACCTTTCTCTTACACAGAGGTTATACAATGAGAAATCCACGTGATGGATCCATGTGCTAGGAGTCCATATGATGGACCACACCTAGCCACATGACCTTGCCTTGTCAACAATGGAGATAGACTTAATTTAATCAATGGAAGAGATGTATTCTAGTATCTTTAGAGTATCCATCAACCCTCTACCCCTCCACCGCATTGTCTCATTTGCATTCTGACTTGGTCGAGAGAAAAGATTTCCAACCATGGGAAAAAATTGAAGATCTTGAAGCATGACCATGCATACAAAAGGCTTCCTCCATAAATTGAAATGCTTTGGGGGTTATTTTTGGATGAAATCCACTTCTATGTCCACCGACAGAGACAGGGTTTAAACCAAGTCCATTAGAAATCTCAAATTCCTCATTACTTATTTCTCCTAGTTTATTTTTCTAATTACATTGCTTGGCATGGATTTGATATGAATTTAGATTTCTAATTTTTGACATTTGTAATCTTTGCAAGGAAATATCGGGGATGCATCCTAAGGTTTGGTAGTGGCTATTAGAATTCCTTTGGTAATCTAGCTTTAGTTCCACATTTTTCTTTCAAACTTATTGACATGTAAATACACTATCTGGAAACTTTCAGCTTTTTAAACCCTAACTATGCTTCTTCCTAGTAGGGGTTTCTTCCAATAGAGTGACATATTATCTGAGTGTAACACGTTCTCTCTTCTTTGACAGCGATGCAGGGAATTTTTTTTATTATCCTTCTACCAAGGTAAGGAACTGGTTTAAACTTCAATCTTGTTATAATTATTTTTATGTTGATTTCTTCATGGCCCAGAATATAACAAGGGTTGTTTTATGCCTAGAGGTTAGCCCTCTACCCTTGTTATGGTTTCATGCAAAGAATGAATTTAGGGTTTATTTACTTACATGGTTTCTCTTTTCTCACTTAGCTCTTCTAGGTACTCATATTATTAGTGCCTCTCACAGGTCTCGGAGCCCTTTTAAGGCTTTGACTTTGTCTCACCAAACTATGTTAAATTTTTGTAAGGATTTAAAAAGCAAGCTCTAACATGCTAGATCTTCTCCCTTTTTTTATTTGTATAAACATCCAAGGGGTTCCATTCAGACACAGGGAAAAGGCCCAACCTCAGTTGCTAGATATAGTATTCTTTGTTTTCATAAGGGTTTCCCAATAGTGTCGACAATCTCTCTCTCTCTCTCTCTCTCTCTCTCTCTCTCTCTATATATATTATATATATATATATATATATGTATATATATATGATTATGTCCCAGACTTATATGGTCGATTGTGTAATTCTTATGCAAGAAAATGGATATATTGTACCTATTTCCTTTTACTCTGTTGAGAAAATTATCATCATAAATACTGTGAGTTTATGGCATTGCTAGATAATTTATTTTATTTATCTATTCATGTGTAAAATGTAAAATTATTTCCTTAAATATGCTTACAAAACCTTGTAATTTCATTATGCAATTTTTTTAATGTAATATAATTACAACCTTTCTCTGCATACCCACATGTATAGACACCATGGTTTTTATTTCATTTTAGAAACAAATTGTAAACTAGGAATCCTAGTAGGCTCATGTCATGGTTTCCTACCTGTGGTTTTCTTTAGAGTGTTATTATTATTATAGTCTAGGACTGCATGTCTTTAGGCAGGTTTACGAGGTCTCCCTTTCTCGTCAACAACCCAAGGTGTGCTAACTTTGGCTATAGTATTATGTTTTGAAATATTTCTCTTTCTCTGCACTTGAATGTATATAATAGTTTATGGAAAAATTGAATGATATTCACTTGAGGCTCACCGTGCACTTGTATTATTTACGATTTTCTAGTTAGGTATTTAATTTAATCAAACTTTCATTGATGTTTCTATCTTTATGTCCACTATTGATTCCCCCTCTCTATAGTAGAAATCAGTGCTAGGCTCCTAGGTTGGGTTTCCTCACTAGAATTTTCTATGGTAGGAGGAATATTCAAACTTTAACTTCTTAGATACCTATCTTAGGTCTTCTATTGCCAACTTCCATTTTTCCTACAATGACTCCGACACATAAAACCTGCATTCTCTTTCACCAAAATCATTAGTAAAAATTAACCATTCTATCGCTTTAATACACACAGTATAACATATTTTCTTACAAAATGTTACCTTATACATTACATTTTTGAACATCAAGCTTGGACATATTTAATACATATTTCAAAATACTCATATGCTCATCTATAATTCCTTGGAAATAGATTAAAGGTTACCAAGTTCTTGTCAATCATTGAACTATAGTTCCAGTAGTTCCTCCCAAGCTCTAGGATCCTTCCTCCTAGGGAAACAATTTAGTAGCCTTGCACAACTTACACCTCCTTAACCCCAAGCAATGTCTTGCTAATTATGGGTTCAGGTCCAATCTTTCTCTCATTTCTTTTATTCAGACTTTCTTTATCTCTAACAGCTCTTTTTCAGATAGCTCCCACTCATGACATTTATATATGGTTATGTATTTTTTTGTTGGTCTATTGAGCCAAGAGTACTTGTGGCCAGAATAAAGGATTTTTTCTTCTTTTCTTGTTGTGTTTATTTTCTTCCTTCTTGGGTATAACTAATTCCAACTATTTTACTAGCAGTTAGGAGTCTAATCTTTTACATGATAATCTCTAATTTATTTCCAAAAAAAAAAAAAAAAAAGCAGTGTCCTTTTTTAATAAGAAAATAAATATTTACATCCTCATAACATATTTACTTTCCCCTTGTCCAATTTAAATCATAAAAATCATTTAAAAACTTATTCACCAAATGTATCACATAACTTTCCACATATCGAATTTAAATTCATAAAAGTCATTTGAAAATTTATTCACTAAACTTAATCACATAATCCAATACGGAACCAATGTCATTCACATTGAGGAAAATAAACCAAGATATTTTTCGGTGCCAAAGATATAATATATATACTATATATAAATCGAAATTTTTGAGATGAAACTTTTACATAAATGACCATAATACGTCTAGAAAAGGAAAATAACAAGACAAAATTTATTTTGCATGTTAAACATTCTTTTCATTGTAAACTCTAAGATTTCACAACCGAAACAAAAGGATTAAAATCATAACCAATATGGTTCTCAACTTGTAATTCAAATCCAACATAAAAGAGGATGATATTTTTCAAACAAAAGGATTAAAATCATAACCAATATGGTTCTCAACTTGTAATTCAAATCCAACATAAAAGAGGATGATATTTTTCAAACAAAAGGATTAAAATCATAACCAATATGGTTCTCAACTTGTAATTCAAATCCAACATAAAAGAGGACGAGATTGTTCGAGGGAGAGTTCTAGAGTTACAGTATGATTTTTTTTTTATTACAACCTAACTGGTTGTGACTATATAACCTTGGTCGTGCCAAGGAGTGGCAACACAAAGACACTACAACACTGTCGAGAATCACAATCTCGTAGGGATTCTTCGATGTATAGGATGGCCCAACCCTTTTTCTATGAAATGAAAACCAAACCCCAAATTCAGGAAAAGGGTTTCTGAGAGAGAGCCCTCGTACAAGATTGGAGAAGGTATAGAACCGGGAAAGAAAGGAATGAAACATGGTGAGAAATCAAGGACTCTAGTCGTAAACCTTCTACTAAGAAACCCGAAAGATATGGTAGGAAAACTAACCGACAACTGAAGAATCCTAGATACTTAAATAAGGGTTTTAAAATGGAGGAAAAAGTATAATAAATATTGAATGGCTGCAAGTATTTAAAACTCCTTGTAGACCATTTGTTATTCCACAAAGTCTATCAGAGCAGGTATCTCTTTGACAAGGGCAGGACAATAATGTTAAAAAAAAATTATGTAGAGAGGCAGAGGAGTGACTTTCACAAAGTTGATTTCACGCAACTATACAGGGATTTAAAAAAACACAGTTTTCACTCACGACAACAATAATTTAGAGTAAAACAACATAAGTTTAGAGCAACAATAAAAACTTAGGATTAACTTCTAATTCATGAAAAATACATTCATATGGGACTGTGGATCATTCACCAAGTAAAAACAAGGTTTACAGAGATTTTCACTTTGCATGGAATAACACACAATGAAACACAGTAACTGTTGTTTTCACGCGCCCACCAACATTCACTCCACTATTTTATCTTCACAAACCCTCAGCTCTCTCTCTCTCTTACTCTCTTACTTGCAAAAAATGACTTTTACATGCTTCTTTATCTTAGCATACAATTTTTTACATTAATGCATGACGAAGCAAATAATTAATACATTGTTGTTGTTGAGTGTGATTAGAATTGGACATGTGTTTGTG
This sequence comes from Pinus taeda, assembly GCA_000404065.3. Classification (NCBI taxonomy): domain Eukaryota; kingdom Viridiplantae; phylum Streptophyta; class Pinopsida; order Pinales; family Pinaceae; genus Pinus; species Pinus taeda. Next base: position 26,521 of record APFE030367426.1, read on the forward strand.
GAGTGTGGTCAATAGTCGCAGAATGAATTCTTGCCCATATCTATTTACCAAAATACATTAAATGCCTTAAATTCTTTATTGTGTTTCGAAATGGTTCTCCCGGTACTTATGTTCTGGCTTCAGTCCTTCCATCTTGAAACAGATATGCAACTTACAAAAATACCTCTGACAAGTATGGTTGTTGTGAGGGTGTTTAGCGTGGTGGTTGGGATTAATATCTCCAACACTCACCCTTAATCGCAATTTCCGCCATTGACAATTCCCAAACAGTTTCTGAGATAAACAAAACTTTCACGTGTCAATGGCTTTGTGAAGATATCATCAAATTGTTCTTGTGACCTGCAGTGATGCAACACAATTTCATCATTGTTAATCAACTCTCTGATAAAATGATATTTAACATCAATATGATTGGTCCTTTTGTGAAAGATATAATTCTTTGACAATTCAATTGCTAAGGTGTTGTCGCAGAAAATAGTTGTTGTAGTTGTTGTTCCCTCTTGGTCAAGACGAAGATCCCTCAACATCCTTTTCATCCAAACTACATGAAACGTTGTTGCTATTGCTGTGACATATTCAGCTTCTGTTCTTGACAGTGACACTATTGGCTGCTTCTTGGAGGCCCATGAAATAGCTCTGGAACCCAAATGAAAAACATATCCTAACGTGCTATTTCTATCATTGACACTTCCTGCCCAATCGTTGTCAGTGTATCCAACAGCAACCAACCTGAAATCACTTGTTGATGTGTACAAAACCCCATACTGTTTTGTCCCGTTGACATACCTTAGAATCTTTTTCGTTGTTTTCCAATGTGTCTCCTTGGGTGTCTCCACGAACCTCGACATCAAACTTACTGCATACATTATATTCGGCCTAGTGGAAGTTAAATACATCAAGCTGCCTATCATGCTTTTTTATAATGTCGGATTGAAATTGTTGCTGCAATCTTCTTTGCTCAACTTCAACTCCATGACAGTTGGAGTTGGTGCCGACTTCTTGTTATGCATTTTAAACCTCTCCAAAATTTCTTCCACATACTTTGCTTGAGAGATAAAAATCCCATTTTTTGTTTGCTTCAATTCTATGCCCAAAAAACATCTTAACAATCCCAAGTTAGTCATTTCAAATTCACTCTTCATGACTTGTTTGAAATCAGTGATGAGGAAATCATTACTCCCTGTAAAAATCAAATCATCTACAAATAACACAACAATGAGAATCTTACCTTCACTCTCTTTGATGTAGAGAGTAGGCTCACCATCACATTTGTTGAAACAGTTGTCCAACAGGTAATCATCTATCATGTTGTACCAAGTGCGTGGTGCCTACTTCAACCCATAAAGAGCTTTCCTTAACCGACATACTTTGTCTTATTTGCCTTTTACCTCATAACCAGGCGGTTGTGCAACATAAACTTCCTCTTTCAGCACTCCATTCAAGAACGTTGATTTTACGTCCATTTGATACACTCTCCATTTATGCTACATGACAATTGCCACAACTGCACGCACTATCTCCATCCTTGCGACTGGCGTGAACGTCTTCGCGTAATATCTTCCATGCTATTGCTTGTATCCTTTGACAACTAGCCTTGCTTTATGCCTTTCAATCTTTCCCTCAATGTTGCTTTTGGTCATATAGACCCACTTCACTCCAATGACATGTTTTCCTCTTGGAATGTTCATTAACTCCCATGTGTCATTCCTTTTTATTGTTTCTATTTCTTCCTCCATTGCCACAACCCATTTTTCTTCTTTGACTGCGTCCTCAAAATGGATTGGGTCGTCTACATGACAAAACAAGGCAAATAAGGAATTCAGACCAATGCTACTATCCACTTCATCTTGCTCATAATTTTCATTTAAATTTCTGAATTTTGGTCTTCTTGTGCTTATTGAAGATGGGCTTGACATGTCACTTGGTGTTGTGTTTTGCGGTGTGCTTGGAGAAGCACTTGCTTGGCTGCACGAAATTGTCCACTTATTTGTTGATGGTGTTATTTGTTGCCTGCTTTGTTGTGCTTGAAAGGTGTAGAGGGAGTCATTGTTGAGGAATTACTTGTTGTTGTTAATTGCTCTTTGTCCTCATGTAGTATACATGCTTTCACATTGACTGTCTTCTCTAAACTTCCATCCCATGCTTCGTCTTCTATGAACAACACATCTCTGGTGATTATGACCTTCTTAGTTGATGGATTGTAGAGCTTGTATGCTTTGGATTTATCACTATATCCAACAAATATACATTTCTCCCCCTTGCTGTCCAACTTCTTTGTCAACTCATCTGGGACATGTGCATATGCTACACATCCAAAAACTCTCATGTGAGTGACACTATGCTTTCTTCCACTCCATGCCTCTTCAGGAACTATGTTTTGGACACTTTTGGTTGGACATCTATTCAAGATATATGTTGCACAAGTGACAACTTCAACCTAATAATCATTTGGCAAATGCTTTGCCTTCAACATACTCCTTGTCATCTCCATAATGGTCCTATTCTTCCTTTCCACTACACCATTTTGCTGAGGTGTATACCTTGTTGTAAATTTCTTGTGAATTCTCCACCTCTGGCAGTCCTGAGGACATTGATGTAGTGTCCACCTTGCTTCTCAACAAGAGCTTTGTATTGGTGAAAGTGCTCAAACACTTCACTTTTCTATTTTAGGAGAAAGACCCATGCCTTCCTTGTGTAGTCATCTATGAAGGTCAATAAATAGTGGCTGCTACTAATTGATGGTGTCTGCATTGGTTCACATAAATCTGAGTGGACAATCTCCAAAGGTGCCTTTGCCCTTACTGACTTTCCTGCTGGAAATGCCTTTCTATGTTGCTTGCCCAAGATACATCCTTCACATAGGTTGTTTGGTTTTTCTATGAGTGTTAGTCCCTTCACCATGCCTTTCCTATGCAGCAAATTCAAACCTCCAAAGTTGAGATGACCAAATCTCAAATTCCATAACCAATTTTCATCTTTGACCTCTGCTTGAAAGTTTACCTGTGTGATAGCTGCATCTTTTCTTCCATCTTCTTGTGAGTTCATTGATAGTTGTGCTTCTGCACCCTCTTCTTTTAAATATGATTTTAATTTTAGGGGAAACATTCTATTGTTTGTCATATGAACGTTGGCAATCAGCTGTCTGCTTGGAGCCCTATCCAAAATTGTGCATACATCATTCTTGAAAAAGACACTGTAGCCCTTTTGCATGAGTTGTCCAATGCTTATGAGGTTATGCTTTACACTGGGGACAAAGCAAACATCTAAGATGTACTTCTTCTCCCCCTTATTTGTTAGGGTATCAACTCTTCCTTTTCCCATGACAGAGATTTTGCTATCAGTCCCTAATGTCACTTCAGGTTTCACACTTTCATCTAGATTGGAAAACATTTCTATGTTTCTTGACATGTGGTTGCTACACCTTCAATCTAGATACCATATATCACTCTGTTTTTCTTGTGCTACATTACAAGCTAAAAACATGCTATCATGGTTTTGATTGTCTTTTGTGAAATTTACACTTCGTTTGTTAGTAATGTCATATTGCTTCTTTCTACATTCATTTGCAAAATGACCATACTTTTTGCAGTAATGGAATTGGACTTGAGATTTATCATACCTCTGGCCTTGTGCTTGATTTTGGCTTGGGCCTTGACTTGGATTTTGATTGCTACCTATTCTGTTTGAGCTTGAAGGGCTACTTCTTCCACCTCTGTGTGGGTTTCTTCCTCTTCCTCTAGCATATAATCTTGCTCTGCCTCGACCTTGACCAAATGATACTTGTGTCTTGAAGGCATGCTCCAATGAGAAGCTTGTTGCTCTATTCAATCTATGTTCATGAGAAATTAGTGATGCATTAAGCTCATCCACTGAGAACTGTGAAAGATCCTTTGTCTCTTCTATGGCCACAACAATGGCATCAAACCTCGCTGGAAAACTTCTCAAAAATTTCTCAACTATTTTTCTTTCCTCAAGTGTCTCACCATGAGACTTGATTTGAGAAACCAGCCCACTTACATGTGTAAAAAATGAGTCTACATTCTAAGACTCTTTCATACAAAGTGTTTCAAAGTCAACTTTGTTGTCTTGACTTTTGCTATGCCTTGGTAGGCTGTCTGGAGGGTGTCCCATGCTTTCTTGGACTTCGTTGTTGCCACAACCCTTGGGAAAATACTTTCATGCATTGCTTGGAAAATATAGAACAGAGCTTTTGAATCCTTCTTCCAGTTGTCCACAAATCTCTTTCTGCTTGAGATAAGGCATTGTATGCTCTTGGGTCTGTTGGTTCTTGAAAACCATTATCCACCAAATCCCAAATGTCTTGAGAAGAACTATGCTTTCTTGGACTTCGTTGTTGTTGCAACCCTTGGGAAAATACTTTCTTGAACTGCTTGGAAGATATAGAACAGGGCTTTTGAATCCTTCTTTCAGTTGTCCACAAATCTCTTTCTGCTTGAGATAAGGCATTGTATGTTGGTGCGTTTGTTGGTTCTTGAAAACCATTCTCCACCAAATCCCAAATGTCTTGAGAAAAAAGCAGGGCCTTCATTGTAATAGCCCAATAATCATAATTTTTGCCATTGATTTCTTAGTGAAGAAAAAAAAACTTTCTACCTGCTGGTAAATATGCTAAAAAAAATAAAACACTTTTTTTTACACTAATAGAGTTTAACCCACTCCAATATTATGTTAAGAAAAATTACAGAGAGAGGCAGAGAAGTGACTTTCACGAAGCTGATTTCGCGTGGTAAATATGCTAAAAGAAATCTGCCTAAAAAAATTAAATGTTAGTAAAAACAGCTGTTTTTACACTAAGAGAGGCAGAAAAGTGACTTTCACGAAGCTGATTTCGCGTGGTAAATATGCTAAAAGAAATCTGCCTAAAAAAAATTAAATGTTAGTAAAAACAGCTGTTTTTACACTAAGAGAGTTTAACCAGCTCCAATACCAAACTTAGGATTAACTTCTAATTCATGAAAAAGACATTCATATGAGATTGTGGCTCATTCATCAAGAGAACACAAGGTTTACAGAGATTTTCACTTGGCGCCCACCAAAATTAGCTCCGTGATTTTTTCTTGAGAGACCCAGTCTCGCTCTCTTTCTCTCTTACTCTCTTACTTGCAAAAAATGACTTTTACATGCTTCTTTATCTCATCATTCATTTTTTTACATTAATGCCTGTTTGTGAAGTGTGGGTGATATTTGGGGAATGAATGCTTACCCATATCTATTTACCAAAATACATTAAATACGTTAAATTATTTGTTGCGTTTAGGAATGGTTGGCGTGGTACTTATGTTTTGGATTCAGTGCTTCCATATTCAAACAGATGCCTGTTCTGGCTTCAGTCCTTCCATGTTCAAATAGATACGTAAGCTGCAAAAATATTTCTGACAAATATGGCTGCTGTTAAGGTGTTTAACACGGTAGTTAAGATTAATATCTCCAACAAATAAGAGTTCACAACTGTATTTATGACATGGCGGTCTACTTTGGGCAGAAAGAGGAACTGTGTATGTGTAGCAAGTCAAAATCAACAAAATTTCCGAGAGGTTCACGATGAAAACTGCAGCAGGATATCAGTAGCAGAGTTCTACGGAACATCTACCCACCGAGTTGAGATGCCCAAAGCTTGTGAGTCTCAGCTTACAAGGCAATGAATACTTCTCAGCGTAACCTCTCTTAGGGTTCTCAATCTCTCGGAATGCAACCATTGAACTTCAATCCCAACGTCAATTGGGCAGCTAAGAATGCTCGAGTTTCTCTCATTAAGCGGGCTTTACATCGAAGATTTGCCTGAACAGATATCCCATCTTTCCAGTGTTCAATTTTTGGATCTTTCAGGGTGTGCAGGTCTAACTTCATTTCCATCACAGATTGGAGAGCTCACAAGTCTCAAGCATCTTAATTTAGATAGATGTTATTCGTCAAAGATGATTGCGCGTGAGATGTGTGAACTTACTTCACTGACCAGACTCCAGTTAAATTAATGACACCCTTAAGTGTGGAAATGGAAGCACAGGCGAGCTATATGTTAACAACTCGCAGCGGCGGAATAGTGCGTCGGCGTACTATTCACGTGTGGAATATTCCACGCCCCTCCATGTCTTATTTGGTGGTGGAACAGAGCCAGAGGTTGTGTATAAGTGGCCGCGGAGCAAACAATAGAACCAGCCAGGGAGGTGAGTAGTTAGTAAGAGAAGTCATTTTTATGTTTAAGGTGAATTTTAAGAATATTTTGGAATCTAACATAATTCAAACCGATATTAAATTCCAAAACTTATAACGTAAAAGAGTTAAACACACATGGGCCAAACGATCGTGGCCCTACTCCGACACTGTTGAATGAAGGGACATTGGTGTTAGATGGCATGGCCCATACGGAGAAACTCCCATATGCTCCGTCAAATAGATTGTAGGGTATCTGAAAAGGGCTATCAGCTACAACGTTCTACTTTTGCTGTGGTTGATGCCTGGAGTTACCAACGCAACCCACGTCGTAGTTTGAAAAGATGGCATGGCCCATAGGAAGAAATGCCGATGTGATCGGTCAAATCGTGTCTGGAAAACGGGAATATCTGGAAAAAGCTAACAGGTTTCGCAATGGCTGATGCCTGGAGTATCAACGCGGCCCACCTCCTACAATTATTGCCATAAAAGAAAGCAGATGGGAGAGGTGGCCATTCCCATTAATATGGTTTCAAGGTTGAACCATGGAAGTTTAATACACCAGTTTCCTGCTTCCATTACTGTCTGCCTCCATTATCGCAAAACTGTCATTCATGTCAGTAAATAGTTAGCTTGTTAAATTTATTTTGATCGTAGGTTTTAGGAATATTTCAGAATTTTAATGTGAAGAGAAGGGTTAATTATGTGGATAAATAGTTAGTTATCAGTTGCTAAATTTATTTTGATGGCAAGTTTTAGAAATATTTCAGAATTTTACAATGAAAAGAAAGGTTAAATAATTGACTTCTATCTTAACTATTAATTATAAGGAGAAAGGTAAAATAATTGATATCTAGCTTGATTTTCAGATTTTAAATATTTCAAAATTTACAATACACATAAAGATGTCCTCAAATATCAAATAAATCACCAAAAACAAAAAGTCATTGAACATACCTCTGAAGCATACCACCAATCTAATCTATTAATTGATGGGGATTATAAATATTAGGCAAATATTAAGCACCGCCTCAATTATTGGTTCACTCCATTTAGTGCTATCACTTTATTCTCAATAAACAAAGTGGAAACTTAGTAAACTGATGATTGGCTTATTAAATAATGCTTAATAATTATTATAAATATTCTTAAAACTTACCAGAAAACATAGAATTATAACTGGAAAACAAAAACTACACCAAAAAAAACTACTCATTTCAATTCATACTGCTTCTATACTACTTTTGGAACTACTAACTTAAAAAACAAAAACTACACATATAAAAAAACTATTCATTTCAATTCATACTGCTTCTATACTACTTCTGGAACTCCTAACTTAGAAAACAAAAACTACACATATAAAAAAATACTCATTTCAATTCATACTGCTTCTATACTACTTCTGGAACTACTAACTTAGAGGAAAAAATACTTAAAACATTAAACTCAAATTAATAAAAAAACAAAAACTACTCATTTCAAATCATACTGCTTTCATACCACTTCTAGAACTACTAATTTAGAGAGAAAAAATACTCAAAACATTAACTCAAATTAATAAAAAACAAACTATACTCCTAACAACTCAAACTACTAACTCTAAAATAACAAACTATACTCCTAACCACTCAAACTACTAACCCAAAAGGGAAAGATCCCATCAACCCTTCCTGGGTTTTAAATCTTACAAACCATGGGGAGATCGGCTTCGAGCCCCTCTCCGTCCAATTTGGTATTTTTTCTTTGATTTCTCAGTGGAAAAGGACGTGGTCAGAGGTTCAAACACCCTCCCTACAATTTAGCATATACAGGCAGCGAACCCAGAAATTTGAAAATGTCCCTGGGGCTTGAGAGGGCTTCAAAGCCCATCCCTCTTGCAAAAATTTCCTCAGAAACATACACAGTTACAACCTCTAAAACAATAAATTTTCTCAACCATATGCTAGTCTCAGCCCTGAACAATCTGAAACAGAAATGAATATCTGAGAATGTCCACTACGCCCCCAACTCAGGGAAAAGCAACACAAAAACTCTAAACCATAAACCATTACACGCAACGTTAGCCATGCACTGAACTTCAACCATTTCTTTACGCAGTAATAGCAATCCAAACAAAAGAACAAACTCGAAAAAATTCCATGATACAAGGTGGCGAATAAGCTTTCTTAATACATTGAAATTTGATAGCGAAGGAAACGTTGATGGCACCTGTTCACCTATGTTAATGGAGGTCGTACGCCCTGTTCTCCACCTGCTTCCCGCGAACCAGAGCTGAAATTAGAGAAACCCCTCACACAGCAAGCTGAGAAAATGCAATGGTTTCGCATGTTTCAATTTTTTTCATGGAACAAACTTTGCATGGGAGTGGATGGGTGGTATCCCACGTGCTCTCATTTTCCCTGTTTTCTTTCATTTTCCCTATCTTCTTTCTTTTTTATTTGGTTGGAAAATGCATGCATGCATGCAAGGAAAAAGCATGCAAAGTCAATACCAAAGATTCTGATTTAGACTTTCGTTCATAAAGGCCTCGAATGACGTGGATTGATTAAAATCAAAATGCTGTGCAGGAGGACACGTCGTTAGAAAGGTCTCAATGATAATCTGATTTAAATTTTGGGAAAGAATATCTACTCTTCAGACTTTGATGTATTGTTGGGGTTTATAAAATAATTATATTTGTAAAAGTTGTCACGGTTCTCATATGATATTCAATAATGAAAAACAAAACATCATCGGAAGGTTCTCGATAAGTTGTGAAATTTGTTACATTATCATATGATATTTAATAAAGAAAAACAAAGTATCATCCGAAATGGTCTTGATAAGTATTTTGATAGTTATGAACATGAAATTTTAAGTGCTACTTTGATTAATCTAAACTTCTATGAGGTAATGTCAAAAGACCATATTTAAAGATGGGTAAGAGTTCTGATTAGGGTGTAAGAGTTCAATGATGCATAGTTTAAAAGTTTATTTTTAAAATTTATTAGAATAGAGAAATTTTGATTTTTTTTTATTCTAATTTTTTTTTATTATCATTTTTTCCTCTAAAACTAGATTTAAATTGGTGAAGGCTCATTTTCAACCATTGAGGTTTGAAGTTTAAAATTTGGCATGTGATATATTATCAAAAATACTTCATATGGTTTTACATAACCTCTAAGTATGAATTAGTCTTTACTTTATATTTCATAATAGAAATTGATAAAGAAATTAAGAAAACGAAATTTGGTTATTTAATAGATTGTAGCTTGTACCTTTCATAAGCTAGTTATAGAAATTCAAAATCAAGGAAATGTTATGTCATTGGAAAAATTATTTTGATTTCCATAGGGTGAAACCCCTAGAGTTTTTAAATAAAATAAATAGAAATCATTTATTTTTTATAAAAGATCAAGTCCATGTGTGACCCACTGAGTGATTATCAAAAGGGGATAATGATGAGAATTTTGCAAACTAAATTCACTCCTCATGAAATATTAATTGAACAACATTTTCATAGGAAATTATGATGTGGGAGTGTTTTAGAACTTCAAAACAATCATGGGATGATCTCTCCTCGGGGAATAATGTTATACTCATTAATTATTTAGAACAAAGCTAGATTGACCATGCATAAATGCAGATAAGATATTATAGTATCAATTATTTTCATGAAGATGTCTAATACATTATATTAGATTAGGGAACACTATAACTATGAAATCCATTTAGCTATACTAATCCTAATTAATAATAGAGGCCCTAACCAAATTGAAATAAGAACCTTGTAACTAAATTAAACTAAGACCAAGTGACCTCAAGAGGAGAAATAGGTGAAACCTTGTCTTCTCAGTTTGAGCTTTACTTCACCCTTATCGTACGCATGGCCAACACAGTTATCGGGAGTGTGTGGCACTTGGACTTAGGTGCATCGTTCAACATGATAAGGTGTAGAGAGTTTTTCAATGACCTAGAGGAGAAATATCTCCAGATGCACACCGAGTTGGGGGATGACAGAAGGTACAACCCGATTGTGATTGGTACATTCACTTTTTAAAGGGAGTTGGGCTCCCCTCTAAGACTCAAGGATGTCATGTTTGTTCTAAGCCTAAAGAAAAATCTCATCGTTGTTGCAATTTTGGAAGACTGTGGTTATGATGTGATCTTCAACAAAGGGAAAGCATTCCTAAGACATATAGCCACGGGATAGGTGAAGCATATTAGGGTTTATGTTAAGAACCTGTATAAGCTATATATGGAAGATTGTTTTTCTTTAAGCACTAAGGCGAAGAAAGTGCAGAGCTGCAATATTAATGAACTTTGGAACAGAAAAATTGGCCATTTGCATCATGGTGCCTTGAATATTGTACATCAAATAACCACCAACCTCCCCAAAGGAGCACTTAAGTAGCAAGATGTATGCAAAGGATGTACTTTGGGGAACTACACAAAATCCACATTCCATGATTAGGACAAAAAAGAACATGCATCCTTGGAAAGGATCCACTCTGATGTATGTGGAAATTTCTCGACCTCCTCCATTTCCAAACACAAATACTTTGTCATTTTTATTAATGTCTTCTCAAGGAAGTGCTGGATCTTCTTCATGTGGAAGAAAGATGAGACATTCTCCATGTTTGTAGAATTCAAGGTACTGGTTGAGAAAGAAATCAGCAAGGTGAAGGCTATTAGGAGCGATAATGGAGGTGAGTATGTTTCAAATGAATTCAAAAAGTCATGTGTTAAAGAAGGCATTCGAAGGGAGCTAACAACACCCTACAACCCACAACAGAATGGGATGGCTGAGAGAAAGAATCATACCATTGTGGGAGTTTCGAGAGCTATGTTACATGACCAAGGCCTACCTCTGCATTTGTGTGCTGAGGCATACAATATAGTAGTTTACTTGCAAAACTGGACTCCTCATTAGATTCTTGGTATGATTACATTGGAGGAGGCTTTCTCAAGGAGGAAGTTGGATGTGTTGCACTTCAGATTTTGGAGCCTCTGTTTACTACTGTGTCTCCAAATAATCAAGGAAGAAGCTTGAGCCGACATCATAGTTGTGGGTATTTTTGGGTTACATAAAAACTCCTCACAACTATCGTGTGTACTTGTCATCCCTTAGATTGACAGTTGTGTGAAGGGATGTAAAGTTTGATGAGGAGAAAGTGATGTAGTGCTCTATTGAGAGGGAGCTTCAAATATCACCGTAAGAGGAGCTTTTAGCTCCAAAGGAGGAGTTTGAGGAAGTTGTGGAGCAGAGAGTGGAGAAATCCATTCAAGCAGAACCATCCAGAGAAGGCAAGAAAAGAACTAGGGAAGTTGATAGACTTGTATAGGATGTGAGGGAGAATGTGGAAGTTGCTTCAAATTTTTGCAAGCAGAGGAGGTCACCTAATTGGTACACTAGCTACATGCCTCTAATGACTAAGGTTGTACAGACTGAGCCATCCTCTTTCAAGGAACCAGTCGAGCAACATGTATGGATTGATGCAATGGTGTAGGAATATGAATCCATTGTAAAGAGCAATGTTTGGGAAGTGGTCCCAAGATCGACAAATAAATCAATTGTGGGTTCGAGATGGATCTTCATAGTTAAGCATGCAACAAACGAAAAAGCATAGAGAAGTATAAGGCCAGATTTGTGGACAAGGGGTACTCTCAAGTTGGGGAAATTGACTATGAGGATACCTTTGCTCCTGTAACAAGGTAATAATCCATTATATGAATTCTTGGACTGGCTGCACAGATGGGGGGGAAGATCCACCATATGGATATAAAGACAACATTTCTCAATGGGCTTATTGAGGAGGTGTACATCGAGAAACCAGAAGGTTTTGAGGCATTTTATTGGGAGTCTATTGTGTGCAGACTAAAGAAAATGTTGTATGGTCTCAAACAAGCACCTCGTTCTTGGTACACTAATATCGACAATTATCTCATTGGTTTAGGCTTCACCAAAAGTAAAGTGGATGAAAACCTCTATCACATCTTTGTAGAAGGTAAATTAGTTATTATTGTATTATATGTAGATGATTTGGTTTTGACTAGAGATGAGCAACTGATCAGATCTTGCAAGGAGGACCTTGCAAGGGAATTTGAAATGAAGGACATGGGTCTCTTGCACTACTTCCTTGGGTTGGAAGTATGGCAAGGTGATGGGGAACTATTTTATCTCAAGGAAAGTATGCAAATGAGATACTACAAAGATTCCACATGGAGAGTTGTAAACCCATAGAGACACTTCTAGTGAGCAACTAGAGGAAGGAGGATGCCACTTCACGTGAGGAAGTCGATGCTACCATGTATTGGTAGCTATTGGGTTCATTGATGTATCTTGTTAACAAATGACCAAATATGTGCTATGTAGTCAACTAGCTAAGCTAAGCTATTGTTAGGCCAACCAAATTATTTTAGAAGACAACTACGCACGTTTTATAGTACCTGAGAGGCACTACCCAATTTTAACTATGGTATAGATGGACAAAGGGAGTGAAGTTATGTGACTCCATATATGTAGATTGGGCAAGGATTCCATCCAACCGAAAGAGTACATTAGGTGGAAGTTCCAGTGTTGGATCAACAGTGATTTCTTGATACAGCGTGGAGTAAAGATATTTGGTGCTAATATCGGTAAAAGCATAATACATGGTTGCAAGTTAAGCAAAATGTGAGACAGTCTGGATGAGAAAGATACTTATGGGACTGTTTGGTCAAATGATGGATCCAACTATGATCTAATGTGATAATCAGAGTTGCATCAAGCTATCTAAGGACCCTTTATTTCACAATCAATTAAAGCATATAGATATCTGATATAACCATTTGCAAGACTGTGCAGAGGTGGATAACGTTGCTACAATACATTCTGATAAAGTATCAAGATGATGATATTTTGACAAAAGCTTTGTCAAGAGGGAAGTTCAAGTTCCACAAGTCTAGGATAAGGGTGGTTGATAATCACTTTCTTGTTGAGAAGGAGTGTTGAAAAATGCAATGAGAAATTCTCAATTTTATTTTACCTTGGTTAAACTGAGAAAATTCAAATTTCCACATCAACAAATAACTTGGATGCAATTAACTTATGTGACATGGTTTGTGTCACTCAATTTACTCAATAAATTCGAGTTGGAGGAGTTAGAGTTCAGTTAAGCATGTGTGATTGCTAATATGTAGTAATCAAGGTTAGTTATTTCAAGTTGTTTTCAATTAAATTAGTTCTAACTGTTGGAGGAACTAGTGGAAGGCCAGTTGTGTAGTGAGACTTTAGTCTAATTTAGTGATAATCTTGCTAACTAATAAATCAATCCAAAATATCTAGTGCATGCTGAGATTTTGAGTTTCCTAGCTATGGTGGAGAATCCAAGGCAATGTAACATCAGTTGTAGACTAGCCTTGAGTGTATAGGTGTTGCATGAAGTCAGATGATCAACCTTGGGAATCACACAATCAATTTGAGGAATTCCCTAACTAATAGGGGCCTAATTTCTCAAGGAATTGTGTAAGGAAATAAAGGCTCAAGTAGAGGCAGAAATTTACTAACTCTGGGTCAGAGCTTCTCAATGAGAAGAGAGATAGGTTATTCACTTGTAGGTTGTGCTCAGTTGAGCAAAGCAATTGTAATACATATATATATTCATCAGATTAATGCAAGCATGAAAGGAGGTTTTTAGCAGATTGCTTTCTTGAACCAGACACTAAAAATAGGCTCACAAAGGAAGGTTCTCTAAATCTCCCAAAACTAGTGTCAAGTCATAGTGTTCATCATCTTTATTCCAACGATTCTTGAATCACCTCAATCCGATGTCGTATGAAGAAGTTGTGACATTCTAAAGTTTTTTACCAACAACCGAAAAGTCAACAGCAGGGTTGACTGGGCTTCTCACTCGATAGTTCATATAGTTAATGCCATCAATTGACGTGTATGGTGTCATATGGGACAATCCCATGCTGACATTTGGCATAATCGTACAAGGTTCATTTGGTGTGTTTTGACTAGTTCGTGCAATTGTGAGGTAGCCCAATAAGAGGTCGACATTTGGTCGTATCGTAGGGCGCCATGTGGCCCTCTATGATTGGTAAAAAAATAAATTAATAGGCCTAAAGTCCTCGGCGGGGTTCGACCCCTCGACCTCCTGTGGCACAACACAACACTCTATAAACATGCCATCCCAATAAATCTTAACCTATAAAGACATTGAGTTATATTTAAATTCATATTGGTTGGAATTTGGGAATAGGGGTCAGGCAGTGAGCCCTAGACCCTTGTTATTTTATCACCCATGTGCCCACAACGAAGCGGAGTGGGGGCAGGGACTAAGCCCCAACCTTGAATCATGTGTGATGGGCGTGACCACTAGCGAGAGGAAAAGCACTTGGCGGAGAGGGTGGGACTGTAAGTCCTGGCCCATGGTCCCATTGGTCGCATCATTGACCACATGACCACCCTCAAACAAAAAAGGAGCCAAAGAAGATGGGAAAGATAAATGGCCCTAACCCCTAACCTTATGCACTCCATGTGACCCAATTTTTGTGTATAGGGGTTATTGGAAAAATTAAAGAGGCAACAAATTACGCTTTTTGTAGTGAGAATATCGTCAGTCCTGGGAAAAATTGTCAATCGATGGACTGAGAAAAGGGATAAATTGTTGTGTAATTAGCAAGATTTTTCAATTTTAACGACATATAATATATCTTCTCTTGGAGAAGCATATCTTTCTCAAATTTTAACCTTTTGGAGCTGAAGAAGAGCCAAGATGGGGGTTTTTTAGTGTCTTCGACTCAATGACAACCTCATTTTTCTAATTTGAGCAATTTATGATTGAGTTTTTTCATAATAAAATCTTTTAGTGCTAGAGGCGGAGTTAGTTTTGAAGTAGTTTGGAGGTATATTTGAGCATGGAGAGAGCCTAGTAGAGGTTTTACAGCCTTCCAATTTCATCTGCAACAATTGTTACTTTTGTAGAGAAGCTCTTTTAAGTCTTTTCGCAATGTGTTAAGGAGAGAATCCCTTTTAAACTCTTTATTGTGGAGGATTTTCATGTTTATGCTTTTGATTTCTGATGGAGAACAAGGACATATTGTGTGAGAGTCCTTTTTATGTTGAAATTTTCATGAATTACTGTTGGGAGTCATTTTTTTGAGTGAGAATTATTTGTAGGAGAAACTAGCCACTCTATTGCCAACAAGTTGTATGTTCTCATTTACTATTGAAATCAATATATTATCTAGTTGTTGGAGCAAGCCCAAAGATGTAGCCCGGGATGGGTGAACTTCGTCATCAAATGTTGGTTTCTTCTCTTCATGATTTTCATTTTGAGATGCATGTGAATTTGTTTCTCTTTAATGTTCATGTGGAAACTTAACTCAAATTTTGAATAGGCTATGAAACTTGTTTACCTTTAAAGACCCATTTGGTAATTTTTCAAAGTGTCAGAGGATGATTAGTTTTGATAGGGGGAGTTTTCTTTCATTTCCAGATCAGGTGGTCTCATAGTAGGTTCTAACCAAGTTGCAAGTATGGGCAAGAAATTGAAGCGTGAAAGACTCCAAGAGATGGAGGATATTAATTTGTCTCCTTGAATGGATAATGTTGAGTTGAGGAGCTTGCTTGAAATTGTAGAGGAGGATAAAAGGAAAATGCACCTACAGTTGTAGCATGTAGTGGGGGAACTGACTTGTGAGAGTTCCATTCTGGTAGTAACAAAGAACCCCTCTAATATGACACCAATTTGTGGACACAATCCATACACACGATATGGACCCTGTGTTGATAATGATGCTTGTGGGTTTTCCGGCATCTGAAAGATTCTCCTTATGTTCCAGTTGGTATAATTGGTTGGCTTGAGTCATCATGCGCTTCTTCATTAGCATCTGAAATAGAAAATAAGGGTGACAAGTCAAAGGATGTAATTATCATTTCTAGTTCTAGTCCTTTAGCTAATGTTGATAACACATTTTTTGCATCCTTTGAAAAGCATACCAAAGGTATTAGTATGAAGCTTTTAACTCTTATGGGTTATGATGGAAGAGGCCTTGGAGTCAATAGCCAAGGTATCACTAATCCTATCTAGGTAAAGGAACGACCACGATATGAAGGCTTTGCTTATGGTCATGAAGAAATTGGAGAGTGCTCTAAAATTGAGGCAACGAAATCATTAAGTGATGATATGTCACACCATAATGGAAGTGATGATGGAAATTTGTCCTTAGAGAGAGATGGATGTTCCAAGGGAAATGCAAAGCCCAGTCCTCACCATCAAAGTCAGAGCCCAAAGGATAGGTATAAGTGTCATGGGAATTTTAGAAATGTTGTTGATTTTGATTATTTATGGGAAAAGTTTCCCTGCACATTTTGTGATGCAATTGATTGTTGTGTGGCTAATTGTGAGAAATGTAAGATGATGGTCAAGGGAATGGATCAAATCCTTGGTACAAAGCATGAGGAATCTCTCCTTGTTATGAATACTTCCTTGTAGATGAGAAAGTGAAAGCATTTTTGTACCCATTGTAGCATGAATGGGCACTAGATTGAAAAGTGTTGGAAACACCATCCAGAAATTCGTCCCAAGAAGGAAAAAGAGGTCATGTGATCCATTGTAAGGGAAGTGACATGTGGAAACATAGTTCCTAAAGAAACCTTCAAAGCTAAGTGAGTGCAGGAAGAGTGTAACACCCTCCTCCGACATCTACCCAAATAACCAACTAGTTGGGATAAACATGAGACGAGAGGCCACTATGATATGATTCAACCTCCTAAGTCATGTTAAGAGTGGAACCAATGGAAACACACCAAACAGACATTCAACATCAACATTAAGACCCTTAGGAACCAATCCAACCTTTCTGCCAAGTAATCCTTAGGTTTCACTAAGCCTTTGGACCACTTGACCTCTGGACACTCTCATGCTATGGGCATGCCAGCATCCATGGACCTATGGATGCTCTCACAAGCCTACAATCTAGTGTTCATGGACTCTTTTTGTCAGTGTTGTGCCAACATCCCTACAATTTGAGCCTTTTTTTAAGCCCAGAGCCCAAGTCACTGCCCATAATTGAATCAAATATTCAGAACAATAAAATAACAAAGAAATGACATTATAAATGCAATCACTTGAATGCGACCTTTACTGGAGCCCTACTAGCCATGACAGGCATTTTGTCAAACATATCACGAATATGCAATCTACAGGTGTAATTAACATATCTGAGCATAAGGGTGTCATACTTAGCTAAGAATCACTAAGAGACATTGATGCCTCAACATATTAACTACCATTTCATCCATTAGGTCATAGATACATTGATCTTTCATTTAGAAGTAAAAACATGATGAGAGCCATACATAGCCACCATCATAAAACACATATATAACAAGAATAATAGCAACATAAATACTAATGAAATCACATTCATATGATCCACATATAAACCACTTTCATACTCATAGAAATACAATAGAAATAACCTCATATTAATGATACAAAATCCAAACCCAAGATGGGACTTCCACGTTCCACCCAACTATAGAATGGCTGAGCCAAATCTCTCTTCATCCATTCACCCTTGTACCATATTGCAAGAATAAATGTGGGGTGTCATATAACACATCAGTCCAAAACCATCTAGGGCTTCTAGAGGCCATCCACCTCAACCCGTCAAAAAGTGATTCCACCACATGGTCGGACATCACAAAACCATCATCATATTGGTTTCTATCCAATCCTTCCACTGCTCTAGAGCATTTGTCCAACCAAGGCTCCATGACTAGTAACTCAACCCACAACTTTTACCAGGATTCAGAGTATTAGTCCAACCAAGGCTCCAGGACTAGTAACTCAACTGACCAGGGGCTCTAGAGAATTTTTCCAACCAAGGCTACGGGACTAGTAACTCAACCCAACTTGTTACAGGGCTCCAGAGAATTTGTCCAACCAAGGCTCTAGGACTAATAACTCAACCCAAGCTAAGGAAACATGAGAACCAACCAAAACAACACAATGAGAATAAACCCACAATCTCCATGGCTAGCCAGGAAATGGCAAGGCTTGGAAATCCATTATAAATCCCGACCATCCTCCATGCCAACGACAGATCAAAACCAACAAACCACATGCTTATGCCATGCATGCCAAAACTAGTGAGGAAAACATACATGCAACTCAATACCTACAAGCCAATCCCACTGTAGTTTTTGATTCTGATGTCCTCTTGCACTTTCCTCCTCTTCCTTTTCTTTCTTGCTCCAAAATCCAAGTATGCCACACCCTCCAAGAGTGCTCCAAGGAAACTCTAAGTCTCGAAGAATATGAGAGAGAGAGAGAGAGAGAGCTCCAAAATTGAACTGAAAAAAGGTTACCAGATGATACTCAGAAGCCTTTTTATGAATTAGGCCTCTATTTTCTTCATTTTCCATTATTTTCCTTCATTTTTGTCCTCACATGCAACCTATGACCTTTCACCTCCCTTTTCTCCTAATTTCCATTATTTTAATAAATAAATGTGCCAAAAATTCCAATTTTGCCTTTCCAAAGCCTTAGCCATTGCCTTTGCCAATGTCCTTAGCCATAATAAACCAAATGAACACCCCTAGGTTGTATTTCCCAACATTCAGCTTGGAATAAGTGTCCCATCAAAGGTGGTTATTATTTTTCCTTTATTAACTTTTATTACATGGAATTTTTACTAGGGCTGTCACAAACCCTCCCCCTTGGGGGAACACCATCCTTGGTGTTCAACAGCACCTATAACCAGTAAATTGCTATAAGTAAAAATATATTTTCAATTGAGCTTTATAACTTATCTCATTGCAGTATTTACAATGATCGACTTGCCAAGAATCAAACCAACATGAAAACATAACAACATAACATCATAATGACATGACACTGATACTACTTATTGGATATTTATAACATAGCTCATGGAGATATTTACATACATATACATATATACATATACCAAATTACCAAACATGTACCAAAAAATATACCAAGACAAATACCAAAATACCATACTAAAACACCATGCCAAAATTTCTTTGCCTCAACCGGCAAAAAAGGAAGGATAGGTAGCCTGCATATGATCCGTCATCTCCCATGTAGCTTCATCAGGCCCAAAGTGCTTCCATTGTAGTTTTACTTGCTTGATTGCTCGGTCTCAGAGCATGAACACCTTTTTTACAATATACATTGAGGCTCTAGTTGGAATTCTCCATCTGGTTCCACCTGCAATACAGACTATTCAATCACATGATCAACATATTTAACATACTTCTTAAGCAATGACACATGGAAAACATCATGGACTATCATTGTTGGAGGCAGTGCAAGTCGATAGGCTACTGGCCCAATCCTCTCAATAATTTTTAAGGGTCCACAAAACTATGGTGCCAGCTTGGCACATGATCTAATCCATAAGGAGCTCTTATTCAGTTTGATGTGCAAGTACACCTATTCCACAGCCTGGAACTCCTTGAACAACCTGTTTCGATATGCATAGATCTTCTGCCTATCCTCTGATGCGTTTAGATTTTTCTTTATAACTTGCATCTCCTATTCCATGTCTACAAACATGTCTGGTCCAACCAACACTTTGTTAACTGGATCAATCAAACTAACAAGAGTACTACAAGTCCGCCCATACAATGCCTCAAATAGACTAATCCTCAAATATTCTTCATACACATTGTTGTAATAAAATTGTACCAGTGGAAGGTACTCTTCCCTCTTTCATTGTTGATGCATCACATACATCCTCAACATGTCCTCCAATATCCTGTTAACCCTCTCTATCTATCCATATGTCTGTGGATGATATATTGTACAGAAGGCCAACTCTGTGCCCAAACCTACAAATAAATCCTTCCAAAACTTGGGAGTGAACTTTTCATCCCTGTATGACACAATCTTTTTTGAACACCATGCATTCTGATCACATCTCTAATGAATACCTATGCTACATCACTAGCTAAGAATGTATACTTCACTCGAATGAAGTGCACAACGTTTGTCAACCTGTCCACAGTAACTGTGATGGAATCATGTTCTCTCACTGTCCTTGGAAAACCTGTGACGAAGTCCATGGAAACGACTTCCCACTTCCACTCTGGAATCACAATTAGTTGTAGGAGTCCACCTGGATGTTTACACTCTGACTTCACATGATTACAATCAAAAGACCTAGCTACAAACTCTGCTACATCCCTCTTCAGGTTCAGCCAATAATAAAATCTCCTCATTGTTGTTAGTGTCTTTTGATAACTTGGGTGACATGAATATGGTTTTGCATGAAACTCCCTCAAGATCACTTTCTTAAGCTCACTTCTATCTGGCACATATATCTTGTCTCTAAATCTGACCAATCCATCCGTTGTAAGACAATAAGCCACATCATGTGCAACTATACCTATATATGTACCACTACCTGTACTTGTACCTGTACATGTACTACTACCCGTACCTACACCTATACTATCACTTGCACCTGTACCAGTGCTCTACTGCAACCTATGCATAAGTTTGTCACATAGGAGATCATAGTTTCTAAGTGATTTACTTGTGCTCACCTACTAAGTGCATCTTCCACTATGTTCTCTTTATCTTTGATATATCTGATCTCAAAATCGAACTCATTGATCATTTCTAACCACCGAACCTGCCTACCATTCAAATTCGGTTGGTCAAATAGATATCACAAACCACTGTGATCACTCATCAATGTAAACCTCCTTCCCAGAAGATAGTGCCTCCACATCTTCAATGCATGTATGATCGTTTCCAGCTCAAGATCATGCATGGGATAGTTTTTCTAATGCTCATTTAGTTTTTGTGGCTCATAGCATACCACCTATCCATCCTACATATGGACTCCACCAAGTCCTTTCTTGCAAGCATCTGTGCATACTACAAACTCTTTGTCCAGATCTACAATATTTAACATTGATGCATGTGTCAACAACTACTTGAGCTACTCAAAACTAGCCTCGTACTCCTTTATCCACGTGAAATTCTTACCTTTCCTCTACAATGATGTGATAGGATAAGAAATCTATGAGAAGCTCTTAATGAACCTCCTATAAGAGCATGCCAACCCCATGAAATATCTCACCTCATATACATTCGTAGGAGCTACATAATCCATAATGACCCTTATCATTTATGGATCAACTGCAATGCCCTCCTTGGAGACAACATTCCCTAAGTAGTGTACCTCAGTCTGAAAGAAACTACACTTGTTGAGCTTAGCATACAACTAATTCTCTCTCAACAACCTCAACATTGTTGCTAAATTTCTTGGAATTCTCTTCCTCATTTTTAGAATATACCAATATGTCATCAATGAACACAATAAAAAACTTATCCAAATACTGACGCAACACACTATTCATCAAGCACATAAATGTAGTTGGAGCATTAGTTGAGCCAAATGGAACTACAAAAAACTCATAATTCCTATACATGGTACAAAAAGTTGTCTTGTAAATGCCCTCCTCTTTGATGCATACCTGATGATATCCGGATCTCAGATCAATGTTCAAGAACATTGCTACTCCCTTCAACTGATTGAGCAAGTCATCAATCCTTGGTAATGGATACCTATTATTGATGGTCACCCTGTTAAACTGCCTGTAGTCAATTCATAATCTAAGAGTATCGTCTTTATTCTTCACAAAAAGTACCAGTGCACCCCATGGTGATACACTTGGCCTAATGTACCCCTTGTCCAACATTTCCTTCAACTGTAGCTTCAACTCTACCAACTCAGGTGTGCTCATCTTGTAAGGTGATTTTGATGCTGGAGCTTACCCTGGTACCGACTCAATAGAAAATTCTAACTCCCTGTGAGGTGGCAACTTTGTAATTTCTTCAGGAAATACACCCTTGAAATTCTGTAAAACTAGGTACCTTCTCAAAACATTTGCATCCTCAACTTCCTTATCTTTGTCACTAGAAATTTGCACTACAATAACTTACACCCTTTCCTATGGCTATGCTTTTCTTGCATAGATGTCACCATCCTAACTAATGTGGCTTTCTTCTTTCCTTGCAAGACTCTTGGTTCCCCATTGTCATCCAAGCACTCAATAGTTTTTTCATAACAATCCACCTTGGTTCTATGAAGATACAACCAATCCATGCCCAAAAACATGTTGTATGATCCCAATGATAATACATTCAAATGTGTTGTGGTAAGCATACCATTCATATCAAATGTACAAGCTCTTACCCAATGATGCACTCACTTCTTTTTACCTATAGCCAACTACACTAACCAAGATTCTGCATTAAATTCCTTACTCAACCCACACTTATCCACCAATTCAGGACTAACATAGCTATAATTAGATCCGGGTTTAATAAAAACATAAATAAATTGATCATAAAGCTTATCATCCATCTCAATGATATTCCCGATGGTATGCTTGTTTATTATCCAATGCTGCATAAATACAAGGAATGCTCTGACCAACATCCTCAATGGTCTGTGCGTCCTGTGAACTATATATCTAAGGCCTACCACCATGATACTATGGACAATCCCTCCTACGATGATTTCCTCCACAAGTCCAACACTAAACAACTCCTTATTTTTCTCCTTAGATCGATGTCCGTGTCCTCTATCTGATGCATTGAATCTCCTAGGTGGTGCAACATTCTCTTTATTACCTAAATCATGTGGTCTTACTCACTTCTTATCCCATTTTACTTTGTTCTTCGAATTACCTTTCCAATTTCATTTATTCTCAAAATTGTGCTTTAATTGTTCATAACAATGCTTTAGTTTTTAAATGGCCTTCTCCAATGATCTAGGCTCATCAAACTCAATCCTAGCTTTGAATGCCATTGGTAACCCACTAGTGAATCTCTTAATCTCAGCCTTCTTCTCCTTGAGGTAAGGTACATACCTCAGTAACTTCAAGAACCTACTAGTGTACTCATCATCTATCATAGATCCTATCTTTAGCTCATAGAATTATTTTTCCTGTCATCAAAGTATCTCTTTGACAAATGCTTCTTCTTGAATAGTTTCTCAAACTCACTCCAAGTCAAATCTTCCTCATGTATACTTCTGACATTCTTCACACCAAATGTCTTCTTTACCTTTGAGACTAAATGTAGCTACTTTGGCTTTCATGTTCTTCGAATAATCACGCAACCTGAAGAATTTATTCATACCAAGCAACCATGCCTCTGCATCCTAAAATTTCTTCATATCTCCATCAAAATTAGGTGGTTTTGATTTCTTAAACTCATCTGGAAATTATCCCCTATCACTTCTCTTGTAAGGGTGATAATGATATTGATCATCATGTTTGTCAAAACTAGAACTTAAATGGTACTTGTGTCTATCCCTCCTCCTATTCGTAGTTTCCAACAATCTTCCATCTTTGACCGTGTCACCACCATCTTACCTGTGACCACCATGTGAACTACTACCATATGCCCCATTAGTTTTTTCCTCCTTCTCATGGTTGATCTGAAGTGGTCCATGTTGCTACAAATATGAAAAACTTTGAAGTATCACTGCATTTACCTCTGCTAGCTTCTCCTATTCCAATATGATTCTATCATTATCTACCTTATAAATCCTTATTTCTTCCTTTAAGCTTCT
This sequence comes from Pinus taeda, assembly GCA_000404065.3. Taxonomy (NCBI): domain Eukaryota; kingdom Viridiplantae; phylum Streptophyta; class Pinopsida; order Pinales; family Pinaceae; genus Pinus; species Pinus taeda. The sequence goes on from APFE030367426.1 coordinate 50,293, forward strand.
TAGTGTATCTTCCAAATCGGAAGAGTTCCGAACACCATACTACTCTTCTGATTCATAGGGAGAGTCTTTGTAGTCTACCATCTTGCTAGCCATTTGATATTTCTTCCTGCAAGGTATATCATGTCAGCTAAACCAAATCACAATAAACCAATGTACCTTAGTATAGCTTGGGGAGGATACCTTGTCTGCAAGATCAATAAATCAACATGATACATGTATAACATAATCATGAAAACATATAGAAACATAACACACAAGCATATGAGCATGCAACCATCATTCTAGCTAGGGTCCAGTCATCAACGCATGACCTTAATAAGAACTCATGCCACGACCTCATGCATGACAAAAACTACTACATCACTGTACACTTGACCAATGAAAACATTAACATGCATAAGAAATGTGTAACCAACCATACACATGCATAAACACATGTAATCAAGCATAAATGAACAATACTTGTAACCAAACATACAAGAATGACACATGTAACCAAACATACAAGAATGATACATGTAACCAAACATACAAGAATGAAACCAAACATACAAGAATGCAACCAAGCGAAATATAACAACATGTAATCAGTCATACACTCATGACAATGTACTCCACAATAAAACATCAAGTTCCTCATGACGACATCACTACGACCGTGATCAACATTATGCAAATTCAACAATCACATGGAATGTAATTGTAAGAGACACATGCAACTGACATGCATGCATGACCAACACACATCCCATCTAGTCTGAGGGGTGAACCATGCTTTGATACCACTTTGTAACACCCTCCTCCCATATCTACCCAAGCAACTGGTCAACCAAGGTAAACATGCGACGAGAGGCCACTATGATATGATTCAACCTTTTAATTCACATTAAGGAAGTGGACTGACATAAACACACCATACAGACATTCAACATCAACATTAGTACCCTCATGAACCAATCCAACCTTTCTTTCGAGCATCCCTCGGGTCCCACTGAGCTTTTGGACCACTTGAACTCTGGATGCTCTAATGTTATGGGCATGCCAGTGTCCAGGGACCTCTGGATGTTCTCATAGGCCTGCAAACCAGCATCCAAGGACTCTTTTTGTCACTGTTGTGCCAACCTCCATGGGATTTGAGCTACTTTTTTAGGCCCAGAGCCCAGGTCACTGCCCAGAATTGAATCACATCTTTAGAATAGTAAAATAACAAGGAAAACATAGTATAAATCAATCACTTGAATGAGACCTCGACTGGACCCCTACAAAACATAACAGGAATTTCATCAAACATATCATGAATATGTAATCTTCAGGTGTAATTAACAAATCTGGTCATAGGGCTCTCATACTTAGCTAAGAATCACTAAGATACATTGATGCCTCAACATATTAACTTCCATTTCATCTATTAGGTCATAGATACATTGATCTTTCATTTACAAAAAAGTAAAAACATGATGAGAGCCATACATAGCCACTATCATAAAACACATATATAACCAGCATAATAGGAATATAAATACTAATGAAATCATATCCATATGATCCACATATAAACCACTTCCATAATCATATAAATACAAGGGTAAATAACCTCACACTGATGATGCAAAATCCAAACCCAGGATGAGAATTCCACATTCCACATTCCACCCGACCGTAGAATGGTTGAGCCAAATCTCTCTTCATCCATTCACACATGTGCCATATTCCAAGCATGAATGTGGGGTCCCATAAAACACATCAACCAATAACCATCTAGGTATTCTAGAGGCCAATCACCTCAACCCATCAATAAGTGAAGAAAATGTATATGAGGTTGATCTTCAAACATGCAAGTGAGTTGGCTCCCGGGCTGGAGTACATGGTCATGTATTCCAAATAAGATGTGTGGGTCTATAACATGAGGTAGTCCATGAGTGGAGAGGCTCTATCAACCGACATGGACATTTACCATGTGCAAGGGGAGGTGTTGGTAAATGTGGTCGAGATGATGGACCCTATGGTGCATTTCAGATAAATGATATCAGGATATGCAAAGCTTGGTAGGAATCATATCATGTTGAGTGATGAATGATACCTTGCTTGTTGATAGCCATCAGGGTGATGATTCTAGCGAGAAGTGGTGGTGGAAATGGTGATGGCGGATGATAGGGCACAATGACCAGCTCTTCAGCACCTCATGATGGAAGTGGCTATAGCACATCACATTCTAGCTCCAAATGAGGTAGTGGGTCCTCAGGCGGGAGGTGTAGGGGAACAACCCTAGATAGATATTTTATGTATGTACCATGGCAAGCACCCATTATGAGGATGTGCCCCTATTTTGATGACCTATTTTTTATGACCTTGAGCTAGCAGATTTATATATATATTTTGTACTTATATATATATATATATATATAAATAATATATTATTATAATATATATATATTATTATAATAATATATATATATATATATATATATTAATATATATATATATATATATATTTTATATATATATATATAAGATTGATTTTTTGCGTCTATGATGATGTGTCTTGATGATATTCTTCTATACATGTCATGTAACTATGCATTTATGTGATGGATATTTTATTTATGCTTCATGTTTCTTGATGGCGATTTATATTTGATACATGCCATTCTAGAATTTGATTAACTATGCAGTCAACTATATGATTTTTTTTCTTGGTATATGTGTAAATGTGATATGATCAAAACTATGGGCTAACCTTTGTGCATGCAGATATTTCAGAAAGAGGGATGGATCATGAATGTTCAAGGTTCTATTCAATTGTGATACAACAAGCTAAGAATTAAGGAATATATGTACATGACTGATACCTAGATGGGAGACATCGACCAAGAGGCCTATGACAATGTCATATTCAACTTGATTTTTTGTTTTTGAACCTATACATAATCCATTGGTGAGACATGATGTATGTTTAGGAGAGTATATGGCCGAGGCTGCTACAATAATGTTTTGCTACCATCAAGAAGCACCATCATCGAACCCATGGTGATAAGCTGGCGGATGATCCATCAGTGACACATGATGCAAGAAATGTTTTTGGAGTGCATCCATGATGAATTGGTCACCATAAAAATAATTCATGGCACATAAATTTTCATTCTAGGTATACATGTAATGTTATTGATGAAACATTTTAAGATAGATCCCATTGACGGGGTCTTTGAGGCAAGTCATATTGGGCTCTACTAAGATGTATGCCCCCTTGAGGAGGCAATGTTTGACAATGTAAAGGCCCTTCCATAATGTCTCGAATTTCCTTGGTCCCAATGCTTCTTTGGCCACAACATAATGAAGGACTAACTCCCCCTTAGTAAAGGTTTGGGGGCTAACAATGTGTTCAAAAGTGGCTTTTGTCTACTTTTTATGTGCTTTCTTATGCTAGAGATATTCTCATCGACTTTCATCAAATTTTTTGAGTTGGACCAACATTTGTTCTAGAGGTGAAGTATTGGTGAGAATTTCAATGTTTGAGTGCAAGGTAGGGATCTCGCACTCAATGGAAAGGAATGATATGACCCCATAGACTAATTGGAAGGGCGTGAAACCTATAAATTCTTTAACCACAATGTGGTACAACCACAAGGATGAAAACACCATAAGGTTCCAGTTTGTTTTGTGGTTATTCACCATATGTTGCAACATCATTTTTAGGACTTTGTTAACAACTTCTACCTGACCATTGCATTGAGGATAGTATGGAGAAGCGAACTTGTGAGAAAAACCAAAGTGTTAGGATAACTCTTGAAATATTTTGTTTTCGAAATGTTTGTTGTGATTGGATAACAAGTCCTTGGGAACACCAAATTGCATTATGACATGGTTAAAGAAAAATCCTACAATGGTTTATGTGGTGTTATTATATGTGGGAATGACCTCTACCCATTTGGTGAAATAGTTGACAACAAACACAATGTACTTATGGTTTCGTGATGATGGGGGGTTGCAAGTCATGAAGTCTATGCCCCATTTGCAGAAGGGTTCAGTGACAATGACTGGGTGTAAGGGAGCTATTGGGGCTTTCATCTTATGAGTGCATCTTTAGCACCGCTCACATATCTTGATTGCTTGAATATAGTCATGGAAAATGGTGGGCCAAAAATAACCAGCACGGGGGACATTTTGAGCAGTGGCCATTCCTAAGGCGTCGTCATCACAATCCCCACTGTGGAAATCATTTAAGACCTTCTCGTCTTTCTCATGAGTAAGGCATCAACGAATTATGGTGTTGACACCTTATCGATAGAGGACATCCCCTAGATGGAGGTAACAGGGGGCTTGGTGGTGTATGCACCTCCGATCATCACGATTAAGCTAAAGTTTGAAATTTTCAGTTCATAAAAAGAGGAGGATGTCATCATACCAGGGGTCAACCATTGATACTAAGAAGAAATGTTCATCAAGGAATGCATCATTAACAGGGGATCCATAGGTCTCTATTGGGAGATCACTGATGAACTCAGCAAGGATAAGTGCCTTCTTGCTCTTGAGGGAGGAAAAATGAAGATCAAATTCTTACATAATAACGACCCCTTGAGTGTATGTGTTTCATCATATATCGAGTGAGAAAGTATCGCATAGGGTTGATACTTTCTATTACAGTGCTGGTCTATAAGATTATGTAATGTTGAGGCTTATTTAGTGAGTGGAAGAGGGATAAGGTTGTTTTTGTTTATGGCTCATACTTCAATGGAAGCTCGAAGAGGTTCTTGCTGACATAGTAAATTATGTTCTTTGTATTGTTAGGTCCTTCTTGGACTAGCACCCCAATGATGGCTACTTCAGATGTTGAGAGGTAAAGGGTGTAATCCTTGTTATGGTTAGGAGGGCTAATCAAAGGTTCCTGAGGCAATGTGTCTTTTAGGGCCTCAAATGAGTCGCGTGCCTCCTGGTCCGTATGGAAAGGAATATCTTAATGAAGCATGTGCAAGAAGTCGTCCGCACAAGTGGCATAGTTGGGAACAAAGTGGCGTACGAAGTTGATTTACCCTATAATATTTGGAGCTGCTTTAAACTTTTTGGAGGTTAAATTTCTTTTATGGCTTGGACTTTGAGTAGGAAACTTTAATACCTTGCTAGAAAATAATGGATCCTAGTAGTCGTCCTGCATTAACACACAAGACACACTTGAGAGAGTTCAAGAATAGGTTATAATGTTGTCATCATTGAAATACCAGGCGCAGGTCCTCTAAATGGCCATCACGCTTTTTGGATCATATAGTAGGGTCATCCAAATAGGCGAGAATGAGATGAGCTAGATCATGGAAGATATAATTCATGGATCGCTTAAAGGTGGCCCTGTAGAAAATCCCTTAGATTCACAAGCTCGTGCAATTTATTAAAGCATAGGACAAGAATCTACTTCTACTTTCAACCAGCGGAAGCCAATAGATCGATGAAAACAATATGGAAAAGAAGAAGATAAATAAATGGAACATAACACAACATGTATCTGGGGAAAGCCACTGCTCAAAATTCCACTATCTGTACTGCATTTATCATAAATATGAGTGAATATACAAAGCTTGTTCTCACTAGAACAATTTCGGACAAGTATGCTCAGATCTCTCAGCTCACAAGCTAGCTCAAGCCAAAGCCTTAGCTTCTTTAGCATCTCTCCAAGAACCTAATCTCTTGAGTATTCCAATGATGAATAGGTTGTATTTAAAGGGAATTCATGCTTCCAAAACTGTGCAATCCAAACATAGTTCCTTCTCTGATTGCATGCATGATATTTACAACTCAGTAAATCGCACAACTCACAATACATTATCCATGCACTCTAGTTTCAATTGGGTCTTTCTCATAGTTGACATGCATGAGTTTCTGGTGAGGGAATATTTAGTTAACTAGAGTGACACTTGTGGATGAACTAATGCACCAACTGACTACTAATCCTCTATTAGTTCCATAAATATTTTGGAACTAATTTAACTTAACATAATTCAGTAAACTAAATGATATAATTACAACTCACAATTAAACTCATCCTGGACCCATAAAAATTAGGGAGAACCTATACATGATTTCAGAAAGACTTCCAACTCATAATTCCTAAGCTAATTATGTTAATTAGACTTAATTAACTATTTACAAGTTTCTATGAGAATAGAATTCGATTCTAATTCTCTGATTTAATTCAAGGACAAATTAAACTAGAATTTCTTGTTGCCATTTCTCAACACTCCCTCTCAACAAGAAAAGGGTTATCAGCTACCCCGATCCTATCTTTGTGAAACTTCAATTTACATCTTGACAACACCTTTGTCAAAATGTCAGCATCTTGCTCCTTTGTGGGAATTTACTCTAACAAAATAATCCACGTCAATACACAATCTTTGAGATGACGATATCAGATATCAATGTGCTTAGACCTATCATGAAAAACTAGATCCATTTTCTAACCAAACAAACCAACCAAGATCTTCCTCATCCATATGGCCTCACATGTTGCCTGGCTTGCAGCCATGTACTTTGACTTTGCCGAACAGAGTGCAACCGATATTCATTTCCTTTTGTACCAAGAAACTATCGCTGACCCAATACTGAAGATCCCTCCTAATGTTCTCTTCCGGTCATATGGACTCCCTACCCAATCTGCATCGATGAAGCCTTGAATGTTCACTCCCTCTATCTATTTGTACCATAATCCATACCGAGAAGTGGCCTTGAGGTCTCTTGACACATGTTTTGTCACCTTCCAATACAGCTTGGTAGGCCTAACCATCACTTGACTAAGTTGGTTAACTACATAGCACATATTTGGTTGTGTGTTCACCAAGTACATGAGTGAACCCACAAGCTTCCTATAAATAGTAGCTTCCACTACTTCCCTTGAAGTAGCATTCTCCTTCCTCTAGTTACTTGCTAGAGGAGTCTCCATGGGTTTGTTTCTCTCCATGTTGAATCTTCTAAGTATCGTGTTGGCATACTTTCCCTAAGACACAAACAGCTCCCCATCTCCCTGTCATACCTCCATGCCAAGAAAGTAATGCATGAGCCCCATGTCCTTCATCTAAAACTCTCTTGCCTAAAACTCTCTTGCAAGGCCCTCCTTGCAAGATTTGATTAGTTGATCATCACCTATCAATATGAGATCATTAGCATAAAGTACAATGATCAACAATTTACCTTCCACCACTATGTGGTACAGGTTCACATCCACTTCACTCTTTGTGAAGACCAACCTGATGAAGTAGCTATCTATCCTGGTGTACCAAGCATGGGGTGCCTGCTTCAGCCCATACAATGCTCTCCTAAGCTGGCACACATGCGACTCACGGTCAAAGGTATTAAAACCTTCAGGCTACTCTATGCCATTAAGGAAGGTTATCTTCACATCCGTCTTATGTATCTTCCAAACCATATGTGCTTATCGTGCCAATATAGATCTATTCCACGAGTACCTTGGAACAGGATCAAAGGTCTCATCATAATCAATACCCTCTACTTGTGCAAAACCATGGGCCACAAATCTAGCCTTATGCTCCTCTACACTACCATCTACAACCTTATTTACCTTGTAATGCCAATGGGAGCTCACCACTAACTTGTCCTCTGATATCGTGAACACATCCCAAACACTATTATGAACCATGGAGTCATACTCCTCCACCATGGCATCAACCCAAACCAACTGTTGCACTACTTCCTTAAAGGAAGATGGCTCTGTAATAACACATTCGCCCATAAGAGCCATGTATCTAGTGTACCTCTCAGGTGACCTCCGTTGGCATTATGTTTCTGGTGAGGTTATATGTTACAGATGTTGTACTTGATGGCAACACCCATGGCATGGCTCTCAATATGATGAGAATTAAGAAGCACGCAGGAGAACAGTTTAGAAGATGCGTACCCGCAGGTATGTCGTGCAGGGACCGCATCCAGACACGCAGGTTACCCATTCATGAGGTGCGTACCCCAGTGCACACACTTCTAGGAAGTAAAGCGCGCACACGTGGGGTTTCTTATGTTTAACCCTTGGTATTTAGCCGACGGAATTGTGTTATTATGGTTTTGGCCCGTGGTATTGATCCATGATTTGAGGAAGATCTTGCCTATATAAAGCAAAGGAGATCATTTGGCTTGGGTATGCTTTTGGGTTGAACATCTTATGTGAGATAGATCTAAAATACTATGAATTGCTTGGGGGTAATGTCTAGATCTAAATGAGGCGAATCTACTGATAGGTTGAGATCACTTCAGCGCATGATCAGATCTATAGATCTGACAGTCTGGGTCATTCTTGAAGTCTTGAAATTATCTATACCCGGAGGTTCGCAAGTCTAGCAAAAGAAAAGTGCGGAGATTCGCAAGCACAGAAACGTTTCAGGTACGCAGATACGCAGGACCAAAAGCGCTGCAGCTGCGGAGGAGCGCGGCGTCACAGGAGGCGCAGCTATGGAGGTCTGCGGCGCCACAGAAGGCGCAGGTGCGTAGGTGCGCGGCGCCACAGGAGGCGCAGCTGCGGAGGTGCGCAACGCCACAGGAGGCGCAGCTGCGGAGGTGCGCGGCACCACAGAAGGCGCAGGTGCGTAGGTGCGCGGCGCCACAGAAGGCGCAGGTGCGGAAGTGCGCGGCACCACAGAGGGCGCAGGTGCGTGGCGCCACAGAAGGAATAGGTGCGGAGATCCACAGGCTCGGAGCAAGTGGAAGTGCGGATATCCGCAGATCTATATCAGTGAAGTTGCGGTCCCTGCTTGAAATTTGTTTTAACTGCCTTTGACTATTCTGCAGGGTTTTGGGTGCATAAATGATGTTTGGTTACTGATATTGAGTTCAAATAGCAACATGATTAATGACTTATCTTTATGTACTAGATCTGGTTGATAACTCTCATAATATCATTGTATGTGTATGGATCTGGTGATTGAATGATTCAGAAGATTGGTTGATTATGTGCTTCAATGTTGTTGTTGGGTCCAGTTTGAAAATTAATGAAACGTGATCCTTAAAGAAGTAAAAGAGTAAAGGGGGTTGTATCTCCCTTCCAGGAGAGACTGGAAAACGAGAGAGAGTTGTAGCTCTCTGCAGGTTGCAGCCTGCGTACTAGTAAAGGACTGCACCAGTACAAGATCATTGTAAAAGAAGTTTCTAATTGAAAGAAGATAGAGACATATTGCAGCAGGTGGTTTTCACCCACATTGGGTTTCCACCTTATATCTGGTGTTCTTTGGTGTGACTATCTATTTTTTCTTGTTTCATGCTCATTATTGTATACAAGTTAATGATCAATAAATTAAGGAAGGCATATTGAAAAAGAGTTTAATAATACTGATTCACCCCCCCCCCC
>APFE030367441.1:3204-16985 GCA_000404065.3 Pinus taeda
TGAGGCATGCAAGCTTCAAAGTACTGAAAGGGTTGTTCCTAGATCGACTTCTTGGATAATGAGCTGTCGTCGACAAGAAGTGACCCGTCATAGGAGGGCCTTAATGAATCCCACATCTATGACATGGAACAGAGAAAATGATTTTTTGGAGGTGAAAACGATCTGATGATACAAGGTTCAGGGTGGCAGTCATGAAAGAATGAAGCGTGGAGGTATTGCAACAGATGAGACACAAGCTGGGTTGGTGAATTCTCTGAGCGACTTCTCTTGAACATATCGGCGACACTGAAGTGGATTGGTAGCGTTAACCCCAAATACGGATGGTACGATGGACCAATGGTAATATGACCGGTGAACAAAACAACCCAACCCAACTCAATCATGGTGATGGAGTGAAAGTGTCATGTTCAAGAGCGACTTGCTACCAATAAAGTTTCTTCAAGTTTTCTTCCCAATTTTTCCCCAGTCATTGCTAACGAGTACCTCTTTATTTTTATCAAGCTTGAGGAGGATAAAATATGCTTGTTCTATAATTTTCCCTTCAGGCAAACCCGTCGCTATGTTTTAATGAGCCTAGGGACAGTGAAACTTGTTCTTGTCTGCATGGACAAGTTTGTCGCTATTGTTTTTAATGAGTTTAATGACAAAGATAACTCAATCCTTTTTCAATTTTAGAGAGTCAGAAAAGGGACGGAAAGGAAACTCCAGTAATCCATTTTCGTCATATAATCCCTTAAGTCCGAAAAATTATAAAATAATACAAAAGAGGTGAATTTTCGATAGTTTTAACGAGCTGAACAAGACAAGCACTCGATCGTTTTGTGTAATGATCCCTTAGGTCCAAAAAGATTAAAATCTAGAGGAGGGATAGCACTTTCGATCGTTTTAACGAGATAGAGAGGCCAATTGCTCGCCAATCTTTTCATATTTTACGAGTCAAATGAAAATAGCTTAAAGGAGACTCGTTTTTTGAGGAACGAATGATATTTTCAGGTAGCAGTTGGTTCCAGGTGAGGTTTGGAACTTTCTAATCATGGCAGTGTCAAGAGGATGGCTAATAGAATCACTCATCATAGTTGTTCCTCAAAAGGGTAAACAATCAAATGGAGGCGTATGATCGGCTAAAACAGAGTGGAGGTGATGATAAGGACACGATCAAGGCTCAAAAGTTGATGATAATGCATTCGCACTGGTTATTTACCAGAGGTTGGCTCATTTTTTAATGAGATTAAACTCTGGTGGAACATATGCTCATTGCTTAGGTTTAATTTTTAATGAGGTTGAACTTTGTGTAAAACTGCTCATGCCAGTCGTATAATAAGAATGTCTCATCGATAGGGTCAATTTTTAAGGAGCTTGCACCATTCGAAACTTTGCTCCGCTGCCTCTCGCATGCAAGCTAGGAATGACCAACTACTGTCCTAGGGGTTAGTTAACTACTAAGTTTAGGTAGGAAAATTCTTCCTTTACTTTGTTGGCGCCATTTTGCTGCTGCGAAGGTGAACGGTCGATTCGACCACTCACTTAACTTAAGCAGTTAAAGTCAGCAGAACTATAGAGTTAGCATTACGCTCGTCACTTTTCACTTGCGCACAAAAGGTTTGCATGCCCCCAGGTATAGCAAAGTAGAGTTTCCAGGTTACCTTATGAAATTTCTCGTATTTGCAATATTGCTCCATCCGCATCGCAAACAAAACACTTCCTTGGTGATGTCTATCGAAATAGACAAAGGTGAATGGCGCAGTCGCCTCCACTCACATAACTTTTGACGAGGGAATCTTATTCCGGTCTAATCCCATTTTCCTATATGGACGGGTGTGTCAGACTAGTCATATATCCTTCACAGAAACCTACTCTATACCCAAAGTTTTCCTGCCGAGGCAAACCAGGGTGCATGCCCCCTGGGTTTTAGTCATAATCCCCGAATTACTTGCACTCATCAGGTGGACGGACTAGAGATTGATGAGACATTACTTGCGTGAAAAGACTAGTTAGGGATGGCAGTTGACTATTAGCTATGTGTGAGCTAGGGAATGAAAACTGGTCTACGAGTTGGACCACTCTACCTTCATGCGGAAAACACCTTACTCGAAAGAGTGAGGAGACAATGGCTCCCATGCTATAAATATAGTCATGCCCAAGGAGTAGATTATAGTCTAAAGGTCCTTGGACTACCATTATGTTCATATAAATGGTTTTCATTCTCAAAGTTATAGGTAAATTTGGAAGGATCCCTAACGGTCGACTAGTTCCTTTGTCGAAGCTTGTCAGATTTCGCATCTCAGGCAGAAGCGATGGTGAACCAATCGTTTTCCAATAGTACCAATCATGACCATTCTATAAGCTTGTACAATGATTTGGAATGGTACATTAGATGGTAAATGGGGTCTGCCTAGTAGATTCCAGTTGAAGGAAACGACTAGGTTGCTTGGAGTTGGAACCGAATAAATGGCCAGATACGACTCAGACAAACTTCCTTCCTGTGGTAAAGGAACGGGTAGATTTTCCCCATGTTCATCAGAGTCTGTGTTTACGAAAAGAATTTGAACGGTGTCGTTCTCATTCTCTTCGGGGATTGTATCATCTGAAGATGGACCTTCTAAAGGCAAAACTGGGTCGACTTTCGCCTCAACCTGTTGAATTTGGTCTAGTGTGGACTCAGAGGGATTATCTTCAATGATAGATGCTTCGACCGACCGCAAAGGTGTTTCAGTCAGATTTTCAACTAGCGATGGACTCGGCAAGAGTTTCTTGTACCTAGGAGGAAGCCGTAGTGGTGAAGCAGGACGATTATCCAAGAATCTTTTAGCTTCGTCCAGGAAGGGGCAACGGTGGATGGCCTGATCGCCTTCACATAGTTTACAAGGAAATTTATATTTTCTTTTTTGCCCAGAGACTTCATTTTCACTAGTTGACGGTGTACTTTCAACATGATCACCAGAGGTTGAGGACACCGGATTGTGCAAGCGGGGAGACCAGTCCCTTAAGATCTATGGGATGCAAGGAAAATCTTGATGATAGTGGTCTCCTTTGTAAATGACACATGGAGATTTAGGTTTGGACGGTGCAGTGTGTGGATTTTCGCTAGATGATGCACAGTTGCCCCTTTTTGCCTTTGGCTCCTTCTTTTTCTTCTCCTTCTCCTTCTCTTTCTTCTTCTTCTTAGTTACTTGGTTTTTAGCTTTACCAGCTTCACCAAGCGAAGAGGAAGGAGGGGGGGGAGAAACAAACGAAGTAGAAGGTTTGGGGGTAACTCTAGTATCATCTAGTTGTTGATTTGATTGCTTAGGAATCACGGTGTTTTGAACGACTGAGGTCGAGAAGAGCCATATTGGTAGGCCGATTGTCAGTCCTAGGAGGGACAATGTAGCCATATGAGGTGCACCAACATCTCCCCAAGAGGAGAAAGGACTAGGATTTCCCCCAAGGGGAAATCCTTGGTTGGTGGACTCCATTTTTCTCAACCTAAGACCAATGAGAGAATAGTGATGTTATTCCAATTAAAATAAATTTTATGATGCTTTGACACATCTTTCTTTTTTAATTTTTAAGAGTCAAGAAAAAGCTAAAGATGACTCTAGTCGCCTTCGATTTTTAATGAGCTTGAAGTGGCAAGTGCTCAGATGGACCTTTTCCTTTAAGGAGTCTGAAAAGGAATGAAAGAGACTACTCTGGAAATCTAGACAGAGGGATTACAGAGGGATTACCAAACCAATCACAAAACTGCAGAATACTTTTTACGGTACAACAGTCAATCTTCCCGAATGTTGTGTTCCGTGCATTTCGATCGATAGGGCGACAGACACGGCTTCCTAAGGATAAAAGATATAGCCTATTGTGGTCTCCCAATATATACTCGATGGTACGTGGGAGCACAAGTCTGTACTAGCACTTGTCATCTCAAAGAGGAGGAATCACCCAACCTACGATGAAAGCGATAGTTACTAGGCTTTATGACGCTGGAATATGTCTCTAGCATAGACTTCTAAATGTTGTGCGTTAGGTTCCAAAGCATTTTTATGTTCATTGAATTTATTTTACAGTTGATATTTCTTAAGATCTTTGCCTTTAAGGTTCACTGAGTGATGTAGATATACAATTCCTAAAATGCAACCTAAGATGATAAACAGTCATTTAATATTCTTTTTGCAATGAAAATCCTAGCTACTAAGGAAAGAGAAGCGAGATTCTTTCAACATAGAGAAGAGAGCACACACTAGATGCACTGTCCTGAATCAAACCAACAAGCAGTCTAAATTCAAATGCACATGCATGTATTTGTTTTCCACTTTCTTAATGTGTAAATAAAAAAAAGAATGCTAAGTACAAATCTGAATTGTCTTTTCAAAGTGTCAGTACTAACAATTTTTCTTCAAAATACGAAAGGAAGACAATGAAAACACTTTGCGATTTTGAATTGAAAACTTATTTCGACACTTGAAAAACTATTAATTCAAATCAAATACAAGATTAACAGTGTAATCGACCATAAATAATAATAGGATTCTTTTATTTGACTGGAAATGACACTTGCAACACTTCCAAATCAAAAGAAGACAGTTTGACTAAGCTACTTCTTTGTAAAAGAGAACTGTAAATGGTGAACAATACATAAAAACATTCACAATTCTTTGTACAACGGAGGTGGAATAATGCAAAGGAAGGGAGTTTCCATAGTGGTATACTAATCACAGATAGTAAAACTCCTAAATAAATCTGAAGAGAGTGAAGAAAAAACCAAAATCTAGAGGCAGAATTAGCCTTATCTGATCATCGCACCTGTAACACAGGGAAACAGGGATGCATCTCACCTACTTCACATGGGAGGTGAAATTCATACATATTTCCTAGAAGAGAAGGTGCGATGGTAAAGGGACAAGACTTTAACTTGATTTTTGGTCACAATTTGCAGCTTAGTTTAGGGATTTAGGCCAAGCAAATTATAGTCAGTAAATACAAATCACAGGGGCTGATCTAATGAGGTTACTTGAGCCACCACCAAGGCAATTAGGATGCTTGCAAATCGATTGTTCAGTTTATAAACAAAAACCGGAGATAGACTGAAGCAACATTGATCTACTTTGCACTTGCATAGCAAATGCAGTTTGAAGGCTCGCTGGCTTAACTTCAGGCTCCATCTGTAGTTTATAAAGGAAACAAATATAGACAAGCAAACAAGCTATTCGGTCCCCAGTGGAGTCGCCATTTTGTTATCAGGAAATCTAGTGTCCATGCAGAGCTGCTAGTCCCACTAAGACGGGTAGCTATCTTAGAAACAAACAAACTAAAGTTACTTTCATTTTCCTTTATGAGAATTAGATGAGAGAGAAGCAGAGTACCAACTTCAATCTTTTTCTTGGTTCCTTGCTTGTTTCCTCTCCCCTTTGACATATCTTTGCCACTTCTTCCTTGCTTACCCCACTTCAAAGAGCACCTATAAAGTCAAAGCAGCATAACACCATCAAAGTATAGAGATCTACAATCATAAACAATATAGGACCAGATATATATTGACCACACAAATGCATATATTATCAATCATACAAGAATGTGGAGGAAAACTCGAATAGATTTATTGATAGAAAGAATAGAAGAGAGGATTACAACCCATTGATCTAACCCAGCGTCATCCTCCCAACATGAAAGCCCTTCCTCACCTCATGAAAAGCTGAGAACACCCAACACTATGATGTTCCACCAAGAAACCAACAGCACTTCCTTACAAAATGCAAGATTCTAGCCTCTGGATCTCTGGGATGAGGGATCCATATATAGATGTTTGCAGGGGGGTGAGTCAACTTCTGGGATTTTGATTAGTGTCTTCTCTCTGATAGTTCTTGGTTCCACTTGGAGATTCATGATCTCTTACTCATCCCTGGTGAATTCAGAGAGCAAGTGTCACAGGAGAAGTTTCTGGAAGATTCCATGATCATCCACCTTGCAAACTATCTCTACCATTTGTCTACTCTCACCCATCGCATCCTATAGAAGGGCTTTTCAGTATGCATCGCACTTTTTGCATGTGGCAGGTGAGATGCATCGCACCCTTAGCACTGAGAAGTCTGTATGGTCCAGTTTTGACCAGTTTTGTGCAGCTTTCCATGGAGAACTTCTAGGAAATGATGTAATCAGCCGAACTTGTTCCTTTAGGGTGTGAAACAACACTTTTAGGGACTCAAAATCCCTTGGTTTATGAACATATATGTTTGGGGTTGTAGTGCCCAAATATGTCTATAACAACCATGAAATAAATAACTGTTGATGTACATTCCAATATAAAATAAACAAATAAAGGTGAAATAATAGAAAGGCTTCCTACGTAGAGAGGTGAAGTAAGCAACTCCTTTAGGGTGTTTTCCAAGCTTGCTACCAGTGGAGCAACACCATAGATGAAAAGCTATACTTTGAAAATATAAAAATCACGAACTTCATTACCATTTCTTGATTGGAAACTTTATGTCATTGCTGATATTGTGTTGTGTTTAACTGGGTAAAGGAATGAAGGGGACTATGTTTATGCACGAGGTAAGTGGGGAAACCTTTGTAATACAAATGATGAATCAGTACTCCCTGAAGAACTAGACCTTGCATGAAAGAATTGACCAAGGAATAGAAGTTGGAGTTCTACTAGTGTGTCACCAAGTGTTGTCACTCCGAGAAACACCCTCCAAAATTTTACCTGCACTTGAATTTTGGAGCCTACTATGGATCTTGTGATTGATCATTCTGAGGTCACTCCTTGATCGATTGAAGTCACTTGCTCACACATGATCAGTTCAACCAAGTTCATGATCACATTCTTTTAAGCAATCTTGAACAAGCATAGCACTATCCATCAAGACAATTCTTGTGTAATGTTCAACTCATATCAACAGTCAGTGCATATTGTTATTGACAATCCCTCATTTTTTGTTGCATTTGTACTTTATTTTTGGGAGTTTTACAAATTGTTGTTTTTGCACACTTTCGCTTTCTCCAGTGTCATTTTCATGCTTTCGACTATTGCTTTCACTTTATTTCAATTTATTTAGTTTCTTTTTCATGTTATATTCACTCTGGCATGTGTTTCTTTAATTTTTGTTCATGTATCGCAAGTGTCATTCACACTTTTATATTCATATAGTAAATGTCATATTTTAGCATGTGGAGTGTTGAATAATGCATGAAATATAGTTTTAGTAGTTTCAAGGGGTAACCTTTATTTAAATGAGTTGGTATTGCCATGTAAACATGTTTTGCACTCATTTCCAAAGTTTCAATCACTATCGCACAAGTGTTTTCACAGTCGTCACAAAATTTATCTTTGGTTTCGAACTTGGTGTAGGTCATTGCAAAGTTGCTTCATTAAGGAAATGATGTTGATCATGTGTTCTAAGTGTTCCATGTTGTGTCATCAAGCGATCTAAGTGTGTTTTCATGTTCAAAGTCATTATTTTTCCTATCTTCCTCTCACTGATCCGACACTTAGTCAAATTGGGAAAACTCTCCAATTAGAGTACTCATCCTCCTTTAGCTAGCCTAAATTACACAATGCACAATCTCAACCCTCAAGAAGTACCCTTGCCTCTTGGCACAGTGAAATGCGTAGTTTGTTTCCTCCCAAAATTGCACACTGCGCGATCTCAGTTCTCAAGCCCAACCCCAATTTCTAAAACTGTGCAATCCTTACCTCTAGCTAGGCTTCTCTTCTCACTACATGGTATTAAGCATTAAGCCTCAACCTTAAGCTCTTGAACTGAGAAACTACATAATCACTTTGCCTCTCTCCCTCCATAACTACACATTGGGCAACTTCAAGCCTCAATCCTCAATCTTAAGGCCTTGAACCCCTCAATTGCGCAATATCCCAGCTTGTTCTCTTGTTTGAAATACGCATTGGCAAACTTCAAGTGTCAATATTAACCTCTTTGGTTCCTCAACTGTGGAGTCACTCAGCCCAGGCCTTCATAATTGGGCACTACGCAGTCTCAAGCCTTAAGTCTCCATATTGAGCCCTTGAGTCCCTCAACTATGCACTCCTTTGACCTTGGCCATCCTAAACTACGCATTGTGAAGTCTCAAGCCTCAGTCTCAGATGTTGGCCTCTAGAAATGCACAATCCCTAAGTCAGTCACTCAACGAGTCATTAGTTCCAACCCTAACAAGTTATTTCATGAAGAATATTAGGCTAAGGTTCACACTGATGTTGTCTTGTTGTTATCACAAAATCAATACTAAGGGCTGCTACTTAATAAGATCTCATGAAACTGTTTCAGACCAGGCTTTAGACTAAGGTTTAGCCTCCTTAGTCAGAGAGGGCTCTCTCACAGATTTTTGATATGCTTTAAAGGACAAGAAAGATGGCTAACTCTTTAATTTGTATATAAAATTCATGCTGGTTGGAACAACAAAGATAAGGCTTCTCCCATTGGGCTCATGGAGTCCTACATTCCTACAGTAAACAAGTAGCCACTCAATCATGTAAACCAAGGCATACAATGTCTCAATGTTCAAAACATATACCAAGAAGAACCTCAACTCAACAAAACATACACAGGAAGTCTGAGCATCAGTGATGAATTCAGAGTGATTGCATGTTTAGTGAACTATAAAACAAGATGAATAAAACCAAACCACATATATTCTGAACATTTGAAACACAAGATGAATCTTGGGAAGAAACAGTGTACTTTCTATTACTGTCAAAACACTTTACATAAGCCAATATGAAAACTCTATCTTTTGATAAAAAATCTCCAACCCTTTTTACATCAGAGTTTTTCCTATATATAGGAAACAAAACTAGACTACCTTGAGTCTCCTCCTCCAACATGAGGGGAGCTCGAAAACCTATCATTAATTACCTTATCTATATTTAAACTAACTTATTAAATACAAAGGTATTGTGCTTTCAATACATAGAGTCCTATTCCTATTCAAAGTCTAATTCTATCTCCTCGTGTGCATGATTCTCTCTTGATCTTTGACACTTGTGCTATTTCTGTAGTGGCTGAAATGTATTTGAGAGGCATTCACTGAACGGGCTGCCTTGGATTCCAACTGTGCTGATGACTCAACATTTGGTGAAGATATATACTCTGTTTTCACGGTTCCTGCCTTTTATCCATGTTTATTTTCAAAAGAACATGCTTGAAGCTGTTTAATATCTTTGATGACCATGCATAACACCATATGGCTAATAATCTGGATGCTTTGTGAACTGGACAGGTGTTTCTCTTTGAAATTCCCGCTCATAATATCAAAATAGCTGCTCTGCGTTTAAAATCAATACCTACAGCAGTTTCGTAGCGCGCTACGAAACTGCTGTTTTATTTAAAACAATTTGCTTGCTCTTTTTTTTTTTTTACCTGAGGACTTAATAACTCAAACATTAATTTGTTGCTAATCTCTGTATGTACTTGATAAGCATAATCAACTATTGCGCCCTTTGGAAGAAGCCAACTTACCCTGCAACTCTGGGCGTTTTGTCAGAGGCAGTGCTAGCTGCTGAGGATGAATATTTTCTTGACTTCTGAGGCATTTTTCTTCCAACCTTCAATTCACATATTCAGAGTTTTTAATAGCCAATAAGACTAGGCTTCCACCGCACAATTTGTCTGCAGACCTTCTGAGATTAGGTCAGTTAAAAATTCCTTTTAAGAAATAATTTATATTCTTGATCCTGAAGGGTTCTTTGGGGGCAGCCATTACGGCTGAAGATCAGTACATTCACACACTGACAATTTGACACATTTCACTATTCACCAAAGTTGGTAGTTTTGCAAGTTGTGAGGTACTGGAAATGTGAAGAGGAAATACATAAATATTCTGCCGAGAGAAGAATTGCCTATGGTACATGACAGGTGCCTGGATAACCTTACTTCATTCTTAAGTAGCCATAGAGTTGCCCCTGTCCCTACGCCTGTTGGCTTCTCCCTTCAAATGTTTGTCAGAAATTGACCAATTTTGCATTGCAGATACAATGGAATTGGAATTTGACTTGGAAACTGGAAATGTCTCTACACATTTTATTTTAAGCTCAAACCGGGCTGGAGGTCCTTCCAAGTAAAATACAACCCTCTTTGGAATAACATCCAAAGAAAATGTCCCCTCCAGTTGTTCCCACTTGCCAACCGAAGTATTAACCCTTCTTAGAGATAAGAAATTTGTAGATGTATTCTTATTCTCAAGCCTAAGTGTTGCCCTCACAGAGTGTATCGATTGTGGCAATCCTTCAACCTGGACACATGCTAGAATTTTGTATTGTACGTTTGGCACAAGCCTTGCAGTGATGTCTTGTTCTAGTCCTTGCCAAGAATCTGTTCGATTAGATATAAGAGCATATACCCCTGATTCTAATCTGGGTTCCGCCATAGAAACAGAACGAATTGATGCAGAACTTGAATTGGCAAACCATCCATGGAATGCCATATTAAAATTGGGATTCACAATTATATTTCCCACTGCACCAGATGTTATCCTATTGCCACTCTCATCCTTAACTATAATTGCAGACCAAATATGACCTCTATCAATCAGAAGATCAAGACCAGGTAAAGGTCCTTCCAAGTAGGATATAGCTCTGCATGGCATGCTATTCAAGGAAAAGGTCCCTTCTAGCTTTTCCCACTTTTCTCTCGAAGCTGTAACTCTTTTGACACTTAAAAAGGTTGGAGATGAATTCGGATTTTCTAGTCTCAATGTTGCCAATACATCAGTTGTTTGTTGAGCAGACCCCCACACACGGACAACAGCTGAAACATTGTGCGTTACATGTGGCAAAAGTTTCGAAATGATATTTTGTTCCAAACCTTGCCAGCATTGCGTTCGATTTGATACGATAGCAAACTGGTTTCCTAATTCCGCGTTGATTTTGTGAGCGTAGTAGGAACCATCGGAGACAAATCCATTGCAA
Organism: Pinus taeda; assembly: GCA_000404065.3. Lineage (NCBI taxonomy): Eukaryota > Viridiplantae > Streptophyta > Pinopsida > Pinales > Pinaceae > Pinus > Pinus taeda. Next base: position 14,099 of record APFE030367441.1, read on the forward strand.
GAATTTGGATGCCAAGATAGAAGACCCTCTAAAAAGTCATGGTTTATAATAGCATTGGCCTCTACAACCTCCATAGTTTACAAACAGACCCCAAAGACTGGAAATAAATGCGCGGCACGAGTGCCAGACAATTCTTAGCAACATCATCCGGTAGCCTTGGCAAAAGAGCAGATTCAGGCTCAATATTACATGTCATGGCATTTGTCGGTAATGATTTTTGGCGCAGGGAAGAGCTGATATAAATTCCAGTGGCATGACTTTTAGGTTTTGTCTTCAATAGTTTGCAAGTTGTAGCCACTAGCAACATTTTTGCAACGTTTCTTAACTCATCACAAAGATACCATTCAGATGAGTGTTTCTGGCATCCAACTTGTGAGCTTGTACGCACAGCTACATGAACTTTGAGTTTTCGAGATCCAGAATTGATGACAAACATACACGCAGGAGCTTGTGAGCATGCCACCTGTAAAATACATCCACCGCATAGCTATTTTGCATGACAGTTGCTATGGATTCAAACAAATCCCCAATTTTGTAGCGCAGCCTAAAACATGTTGCACTGCGAAATTACAAAAAGGCTTTATGTGCTTTACTATCAAACAAATGTAAGACATTTGGCATTGAAATTTTGTCAGTGATAACAGTGGCTCCACTTGGGATAGTGTGCCCTTGTGGTACACTAAGAACATGCAGATTCAGTGCCTTGTCCATTTGTGACAAACAAAAATTTGCTTGACAAGCATGACCGTAGGAGAAAGAAAGCTACATCTACTGAAAAATGCTCAGTTGACCTTGAGCTTATTTGCATTTACCTATACCTACCTACCCTAACAATTTCAACTTCCTTCTGCTCAATCAATATGAAATTTCCAATGTAGCCAATCCTCTGTTTTATCTGATATCTGATTTCTTTGATTGCATCGGAATTCAGAGCTAATATGATGGTATGATGACCGCTGCCACTGAAATTGTCTCCGATCTTTATAAGTAAACTGAAGCACTGGAGAGTAAAACTCTTCCATGTAATCAGCTATAGGATCCTAGAACACATGATCAACTTGATTTTTCTTGTAACTTTCTGGCTGTACAAACTGATCTTCAACATCAGTGAACTCTTTCACAATTGTAAAAGAGAAAGGAACCAGGATTCTTTCCTTGTGTTCTGACATAAAAACCTTTTAAAAAGAATGATCATCATAACACTTTTCATTTTCAGACAACTGATTCTCAACCACACAAAATTCCTTTGATGTGATGTCCAACTACCTTTCTACATGATGCCCACAAACAATGTAATTTTCTTCATTATAAAGATCATTCTTTGATGCGAGCTGCTACAAGGAATTACAAACATGAACCATCTTTTCCTCCGCCTGAGGGTTATAACAGCTATCTTCCAATACTTCTTCTTGGTGTTTGCAATCAATTTCATACTCATTATGATCAAAATCTTGGCAAGTTTGCTGCATCTTCTCATTTATATCAAAGGATGAAACATGGTTTTCATAAGTAAACCCCTGCTGATCTTCATGCTGCATTTCATGAGATGTTATACTTTCTTCTTGGTGTAGAAATGCATTGTTATGAAGAGCTTCCAAAATTTCTTCATCCATAAATTCATCATCACCATAACAATCCTCCAAGTACTGAATAAGACTTGAAGAATGTCTACAACAATCTTTGAGCAACAATAAGGAGGGATGACACTCTTTATACATGTCATAGAATGCATCATGGAAATTAGCAAGAGAATATAATGAACCATTTTCCAAGCTTTTATACCAGGACCATGCTTTTCCTTCTAAAGTGGTCATAAACATCTTCATGAGACAATCTTCAGGGAAATGAACCTTAAGACTGCGTACATGCATATGGAACCTAACCAAATGAAGAGCAGCATTGTCTTTCTTTTCATCTTTGAATATTGGAAGATCCTCTAACCAATCAACCTTTGGCATAGGATTTGGAAAACCAGGGATATGAGACCGATTCATAGGAGCATACCTGGCATTCACTCTTGCAATGGAACTCATCTTGAAACTTCATCAAGCTACTGATCTTCTAGCAGTGGAGTCACCTTCCAATTTATTATTTGATGTGTGGAGTCACCAAAGTAGTTTTACAGCCTCAAAAAGATGTCTGAGCTCCTGCTACCTTCAGAAGTTCAGCCTCTAAATTTCGGGAATGAATAGACTTCAGGCTCCCGACAGACACACCAAAATGTTATCACAAAATCAATACTAAGGGCTGCTACTTAATAATATCTCATGAAACTGTTTCAGACCAGGCTTTAGACTAAGGTTTAGCCTCCTTAGTTAGAGAGGGCTCTCTCACAGATTTTTGATATGCTTTAAAGGACAAGAAAGATGGCTAACTCTTTAATTTGTATATAAAATTCATGCTGGTTGGAACAACAAAGATAAGGCTTCTCCCATTGGGCTCATGGAGTCCTACATTCCTACAGTAAACAAGTAGCCACTCAATCATGTAAACCAAGGCATACAATGTCTCAATGTTCAAAACATATACCAAGAAGAACCTCAACTCAACAAAACATACACAGGAAGTCTGAGCATCAGTGATGAATTCAGAGTGATTGCATGTTTAGTGAACTATAAAACAAGATGAATAAAACCAAACCACATATATTCTGAACATTTGAAACACAAGATGAATCTTGGGAAGAAACAGTGTACTTTCTATTACTGTCAAAACACTTTACATAAGCCAATATGAAAACTCTGTCTTTTGATAAAAATATCCAACCCTTTTTACATCAGAGTTTTTCCTATATATAGGAAACAAAACTAGACTACCTTGAGTCTCCTCCTCCAGCATGAGGGGAGCTCGAAAACCTATCATTAACTACCTTATCTATATTTAAACT